>JAPTYQ010023195.1:7660-31002 GCA_029814465.1 Ostorhinchus cyanosoma
AGCTCAGTTTAATTCACATGTTACAGAAGTAATCAAATGTAATGTACACTATATGGACAAAAGTACTGAGACACATTCATGTCAGGTGTTTCGCTGATAACAGGAGGCTGGACAGCAACAAAAAATTAAAAATAATTAAAATTTCTTACAATAAATATTGTAGTTCTTTAGGTTTTATTTGGTTTACATTGTTATCTAAATCCTTACAATATGCTTTTTAAGTTAAATTTAATCAACTTTTTTTTTAATCCCTATAATCATGTTCAATATTCTACCTCTAAATATTTGTAACTGTTGTTATGTTCTGTGCAAAAATAATCATCAAATCTCAAGCTACCAAGACTTTTAAACGTAAAGAATGAATGGTTTATTTTTGGTTTGTACAATCAGCACCGCACACAGAACAACCACAATAAACACAAAAAAAAACCAAACTCAAAAAGAAACAGAAGCTTATTCTTTGCCTATCCTTCTCATCTGACAAACCACTTACATTATATTAAATTTGTACATCATCAAGCATTCTCTTACCAAAAAGGAAGAAATATTGATTTAATATGGCATTTATTTTCAACTGACATTAACACTTTTATCATCATAATATTTCAAGTCAATGGGAATAAGACGTGCTAAAACCTGTAGGTGTGAGGTGTCCCAATATGTTTGTCCATATAGTGTCCTTAAACTAGTTACATGATGTCAATTGTGATTCAGAAGCAATTTTAAAGGTAACAATACATTTTAAAGACCAACGCATTGTTCAAGGTGTAATTTGAACAAACAACTGAAATAATAGGCAAACTGTACTAATCGATTTGTACCAAAATATTGCTCCATTCACATTTACATTAACACGTAAAACAAACAGAATTCCTCGTGTCAGTAAAGACTTATTCGACTGCGCTATGGGGCGACATCAGCCTTAGACCATACAGGTGTGCAATGATGAAGAGATAAAAGCATTTTAAATCGATGTTTGTGCATGCCACGTTCTTCTGCTGAGAACCAGAAAGCATAAATCAGGACTCATCTACATCTACCCTTCAGCAAAACAGTCTGCTTCTGTTGCATTTGTTGCTCTTTTGTACCAGGTTGAATTACTGCATGTTTATCCCACTACTCCCTTTGCTTAAGTCTCGCCCGCAGAGAGGATCACCCCAGAAATTTGCAATAAACTCTGTGGGGCTTTCAGAAGGAGCCTGAAGGTCTAAGGTGAGAAAGCAGAGAGGGAGAGATTCAGTGTGAACTCCTTCCCCTGAGCAAAGCTTTGTTTGTTATTCATGAGAACACTGGCTCGGCTCATGAGAGTCTGGGAAAATTATACTGTGGATCTGGACAAATGAAGTACTTTCTTTCCGGTGCTGGACAGAAATGGCTGCCGTCAATTCTTGGTCTTTCATGACCCTATGCCCTGCTGCAGCTTATCTGGCTGGAAGAAGAAAGAAGAAGGAAGAAGAAGAAAGAGAAGAAGGAGAAGGAGAAGGAGAAGGAGGAGGAGAAGGAGAAGCAGAAGGAGAAGAAGGAGAAGGAGAAGGAGAAGAAGAAGAAACGAGGGTTGGATTTGGTGAGTATGTGAGAGGAGGAGGGAGATGGAAAAGAGAGAAAGCAAGAGATTGAGTGGGGGAATTAGTTGAGTATTTTGATAATGGATATCCTTGGAAGAAGCCCAACCACTCGCTCATCAGGGCATGGGGGGAAATATGTGGAGGGGAAGAGAAAAGGGATGAAGACAAAGAGCGCAAAGGAAAAGAATGTGCATTCAGGCTTGTCCTGAGGCAAAGCCAAGCTTGTTAAGCCTAAATATAATTGCAATAGCAAAGGCAAAGTAAATAAAAAATTAGAGCTGCCGCTAATGAACACTTTTTGCATTTTGTCTTTTCTCTTGTCTATTATATTGATTTATTCATTAATTCAAATGATACATTTTGCTAAAAAAAATGTATGAGGCCATTTTTGTTCTTTCTCAGTGTGTTTTTTCACTGTATTATGCAAAGTGAAGCTTAATGTACTTAAGTGCTAGAGTGTGGGTTTACACCAACTCGAACATGAAAAAAATGATAATGAAGATGTGGATAATATAGAGTATTTATTAATAGATGTGAATCATCACTGGCCTCATGATTCTGTTCAAATACAACTCACCAGGAAACGAGGAGAAAACACGACAACTGGAATAATGAATGCATCTCCATGTATTACATCCATAACGTGTCCATTCTTTCAACATTTAAAACAAGCAGACAGACTGATCTGAACTCCCTCTTATTGATAAATCACCTTCACA
The DNA here is from genome assembly GCA_029814465.1 of Ostorhinchus cyanosoma. Lineage (NCBI taxonomy): Eukaryota > Metazoa > Chordata > Actinopteri > Kurtiformes > Apogonidae > Ostorhinchus > Ostorhinchus cyanosoma. The sequence goes on from JAPTYQ010023195.1 coordinate 9,945, forward strand.
AATCAGACGATCTATAATATAAAAACACATGTCTGTGGTACACAAATATTACAAAAACCAAGCAATTACTTTTGCACTGAATTACCAGTAGATGTGAAACTGTGAAGGATTAACAGTTATGTCTGCATCTTGACGCATGCATTAAAACAACAGCAGTCCTACTACCTTTATTGAACAGCAGAATCACTTTAAAGATGGTTGATCCTTATGCCTGAAACACCGTCTACATACCTTTTCCACTTTCATTTAAAAAGTGAAAAGCAATTTCTTCCTGGTGACACAGGAGATATTTGTTTCCATTGCCTGCCACACAATATATAACCAGTGACAGCTGATTGCACCCTCTTAATTTTTCAAGACTAAAGCTTTTTTATCTATTCTTTGAAGCACTGCTTGTGGAAAGGAGGGCATTCTAAGCTCAAAGAGAGGCAGCAGAAGAGCTTTGCATGCAAATTAGGAAGTTGGCTGGAAAGCATGCTTATATTAATGGAAAGTAACTGCAACAGCACACAACAGGTTCTGAAATAAGAACAAGGCACTGAGAAATGTCCATCAACTCACCTGGTGCCTATGCAAATTAAAAAACAATCCAGACTGGACGTTAAATTTGTCTGTGGTATTTAGAATTATCCTTTCAAACAACCAGCAGCAGTGTTTCAAAATGGATTCTGTTGCACAACATCACATGCAGTGTAACATTATGTAAGTGATCTCGAGGTCAAATCGATCCCCATTATAAATCGTTCTCCACTGAGGCAGTGGTGATTTACTCGAGAATTTTATTGCAGCTGTTCAGAGGAGCTGAGGAACTACAGTATCATGGATACACAAAGGAGGGCACATAGTACTGGGTGACCTCCCTCACAGTTCAACATCCTCCCTCCTGTATGCAAGTACATGCTGTCTCTCCACTTAAATCACTCCATGGGGGATAGAGGAGAGCATCAAAGTGGAGGGTGGACTCTGTCTCTTCAACGACAGCACTCCCATTAGCCCTTACAGAGGAGGAGGGTGGACTACTGATGAAGACGGCTGGGAAATAGACTGCCATGTGACAGGTTAACTCCAGTTTCCAGCTCTGAGGGAAGTGCAGACCACGTAGGGATAAGCCATGCAGTTAGCATGTGCCCTTCACAACAACCACAGTAATGCCCATGTACACACTACAACTCCCTGAAGAAACACTGATTTCAGAAACATTTGACTTATTTTAAAACTTCATCTTCAAGAGAATTTTCTCCACTCACTCAAAAGTAAGCATTTTTTAAGTTTAATTCATTTTTCTTGTATTTAGTCATGTTGTCAATCACAAACACTAGACAAAAAAATTTAAAAAGATCCTTGAACCTGCTCTAAGGTAAGTCTGCATTCAACTGGCAGCAGTTTAATTCATTTAAAACATTTATCTATACAGACTTGTGCCTCACATTTCATTTTACCCTGTACTTTCATGTACTTTCTACAAAAGTAACCTGTATTGGCTTTAGCACTCTGAGAAAGCTGTTAAAAGGGTTTTGAAAAGTGGTAATTACGGTTGTGCACTTGTTCGCAGATTTGGGGTGTGCTGCAGAGTGCACTTTGCTTGCTGAGTAACACAATACACAGATATACAGTATCGGAAACCGTTAAGCATGTTTTGCATTCCAGCAGGAGAGAGGCAAGTCTATTGTGTACAGTGGCCATTGTGTTTGCCCGCTGGCCGACACCAAAGCAGACCATGAGTCATGCTAAGCACAGTCTGAACTCCCCAGCAGCGAACAGCCCAGACCAGGAAAGGTTACAGCATTTTCACCACCGAGGAGCCTAGAAAATTCAAGCATGACTCACCTTTGCACCTGATACAGTTAATAATATACAAACATAGGATCTGACTAAAGTGCATGAGTTTGAAATGGAAAACTGGCCTGAAGCACAAAAACATGGAGAATGTAAACAGCATTTCCTGCTGTGAAGAAAATGTTTTGTAAATGGGAAATTCAATTTGAAATGTCAAACTAGCTATATCTGATGGTTACCCCCTCTGAATTCATATGAATTCATCATGTGTTGAGGTCAGTATTTTGGTTTTTTTGCCCTCTTCTTCAACTGGATTCTATTTTGTACATAAATATACGCAACACAAGCAAGACGCAAAATCATAACAGACGCTTCAAATGGCTTAAACATGTTAATCTTCAAACAGAATAAACACCTCTTTCAACGGAGCTTAATGTGAATTAATGTACGACTTTGTGTAACCAGTATAAATATCAACAATCTAATATTTACCTGAACTAAAGCATCTTATATTATGCTCATCATTGAGGGCTTTAAACTCAAGTTCTTATTAATGCTTTGCTCCTTTTTCTGATAAGAATTTCAAGTTTATGCTAAAAATCTGCCCTGCTTTTTGACAACCAGGAAGCGTCCTGTGAACATGTGGTCGTGTCTGAAAACAGAATACCCAGGGGGACACTCTCCCTCTGTCCTCTAGATAATGGCGAGCCGACAACTGTTTGCACTTGATTGTGTGACCTTTCAGGCTGACATGAGGAAGATAAATCCACCCATGTGGACAGATCGAGCTGGTGACACCGGCCCATTCATCCTGCCCTGGACAGCTTCACGTTTGGGTACTGGACCGACGGCAAAAAAAAAAGGTGAGGAAAGAGGAAAAACACTGAGCAAGAGAAGAAAGGGCACACAGGCCACACACACAACTATACCTCATGTTTACTTATGAGTGTCTTGCAGCCTGAAATATTCAGAAGCAAACAAATGACTATGGATGCGTGCAGGCTCGAGGACTGATTTACTAATGAGCTGTGTGAGGCAATAGCTGAAGAGTGCAGTATTTTTATTGCGGCGAGTAGTGACAGAAAGACCAAATGAAAGAGGAGAAAAATGCATGCATCCACCGGCAAAACATCATTCACAAAAAAAAAATAAAAATCTGTAGAAATAAAACAGACCACACAAAACTACAAACAAGAAACTGCTGGTGGAAAAGAGAGAGTCGAGATAAACGGTAGAAAGCAAAGCATACAATCAACCAGAGCGGCTTGTGATGAAAATCCAATCTGTCACGCTGAACTGAGAAGTTTCACTGGCTATGAATCTTTTAACAGGCCGTCCGTGCCACAGGCAAAGGTTAATACCCACGCAAGAGAGGAGACTACAAGACACCACTGCGCTAAAAATGACTGCTCTACTTTCTCTTTCTCTGAACATGAAGGCGTGACTGAAACGCATCCGCATCTTTCTGTTCAACTTTGAGGTTTGGACCCAGTTTTATGGTCAAACAGTAGAAAAGAAAAAAAAAAAAAGCCCAACATTTAGCATCAATAATCCAGCAAACTGCTATGGGACACGAAACAGAGAGAGGGGAGAAATTAAAGCCTGCACAAATATTTAAATGTATTCAGACAAGAAAGTAAAAGTTCATAAGAACCCAAAATGTTGCCCTGGAGCCTGAATATTGCACCACAGTGATCAGCTCAGCGGACAGTTTACAGCACTGAGCGTGGATGATGCAAAATTACAGGGGCGAGCGAATAGACCCCTAAGGAAAAAACATGGAGGTGATTACATGCTCTGTCTTGAATTCACTGAAACATGTCTAACAAGTTGTTCCTCTGAGATGTTCAAAAAATCTGAGGGTTTGTTTTTCGTCTTTTTAATTATTATATTCTGTTATGTTAAGTACAAGATACCCTGAGTGGCTTTGTCATTGCAATACAAAACTGCACCTTAAGTGTCTGTTGTGTTTTTCTAATACTTTAATATTCATGAATCTTCAATCATCGAGTCTAATAATTAGCATAACAGAGCAAACAGAAAACTGAGTGGGACAATGCATGCAGGTCAGAGATCAGAGTAAACACAAATCAAAGTGTCTAGTTCCTGCTCTGTTCCTTGATCTCCTGTCTTATCATGACAGGCATCATAAATTAATTTAATAGAGACAGTATGAGGGCACAGAGCAAGCCTGTTTAACAACAAGACACATAACAGCATTTTCAGCTGCCAGAAAAAATAGGAAAAGAATACGCAGTATATATTCTTTATTATCAGTCTGTCTGCCTGCGATGCCGTCTGCATGCTTAAGCCCACTCAGTTCGTCTGGAAATGCATTTCCCTCATCAGCTGGGACACTCTGGAGCTTGGTTGTGGATTCTGAAGGTGAAAACACCTACGGATCTGCCAAACAGACGTCACTCTAACCATAACATCTGAGGCAAAATGAAAGGAAAAAATAGCAAAGGTTAATAAGAGTCCAATGAGACTGAGATACTGATCATCGATGCTGCAATCATCATCACCGTCTTCTGAAGGAGGTGGAAAAGGCCAAAATGTGAAGCACAGCTTGTTTATTTGTTGTTGGACAGGTCTGACACCAGATGCGCTCAGACTACAGACCAGTCTGCAGAGTCGCAGTATACAAAAGAGTCCAAGAAATACAAATGAAAGAGGGGAAAAGAAGTCACTGAAAGCTGAGATAAATGTGTCTGATGCAGCAAAGACAGAGAACATTCACCTACATTATAAAAACCAAATGGCCTCTGTGTGTGTGTGTGTGTGTGTGTGTGTGTGTGTGTGTGTGTGTGTGTGTGTGTGTGTGTTCAGGGATTCACATGAAATCCGTCCAGAGCTGACTGCTGCAGTTTGGAATTGTTATGCAGTTTTGGTTAAGGAAGAGACTAGTGAAAACGGCAAGTTGGTAGGACCAATATTTTGGGAGATATTAGTAATTTTGAAACACAATAGCCGTACAATCACGTCGCTATGACCAGACAAATGCGGTACAGCACACACGAGTACACAACAGCATAAAAACAAGTACATCTAGAACCCGTGGATCCCCACAGGTCAGCGCGCTGGTGTTAGCCTACATGTCTGATGCACTACACTGGCTTCAGCTAGAGGGCACTGTCTGGATGGAGACAGTCTTATTATTTTGACTCTGGTCTGGAGTGAAGTATTGAGACAATGACCATCAAGGATAAAGTGTGATTACAGGGCCTTCATTTGAGCCGTGTCAAATCGATTTCACTAGAGAGCAGAAGTTAAGAACACAGACCTTGATTAGACTGCTTTACAAGAGGTAACGATCACAACACCACTACACACATTAATTATGAAAATGAATTAAAAAATAAATAAATAAAGACCACACACATTAATTAACACAATCCTCAGATCAAAAATACTTCAGCTGGCTGTGCTCAGTTTGCATTATCATAAGAATCTACTCATTGTTTTAAACTGTTTTTGTTTCTGATGCTGGTGAGTCAAGAATTAGCGCCACAACCTGTTTATCCCTTATCTCGAATTTATCTCAACTTCTATTATCGACCATCTGGTCTTTGGAAAATCTACTGACTTGAACATCACAGATTTTTTTTAGTTATTATCACTTGTATCTACCTTGTGGAATTGTTACAAAGCCTTCAAAGGTGCATAAAAATATTATTTTTATACATGTTCCGAGTCTATAAATGCCTGTTCTAGGAATAGAATAGAATAGAATAGAATAGAATGCCATCTTGTCAAAACTATAGTACAACAAAACTGTGTGTGCTTCGTCACAGTATTCATTTATTACTTTTTAAGGAGGTTTTAAAAAATCAACAGAAAAAGACAGAAATGTTCATCTTAACCTAATAGTTCATTAATGTAACATCGCTACAAGTACATAATAAAAACTTAACACTCAAAGTAGGGAAAAAAACATGACAGCATAATGCATGTCATCATGTCATGCAAACTGTTAAGAGAATTCTCTTCCTACCTGACCTGCACAATATCAAGAAACTCAGATATTAAAGAAATCAAAAAAGTAATGGGATTGAAGAAATTTGGAATCCTTCAGTGACTCCAAAGATAAGTGCTCAACCAACAAAGGTAATAAATCCGTTATTTGTCGGCTAATTATTAACAAGTAGTGACACAACGTACTACCAGCTTTTTCCACCAATGAGAACGCTGCGTAGTGTCCCTCCTGAGCTCTGCGTCTGTCCACTGCTCTGACAGTTGGACATGCACACGTTCAAGTGGACCTTATGAACTCCACCTCAGTTTGTTTCTCAGGGAAAGCACATGGGCAGCAGGAGTACATTCACAGTGTGCTCATGTGCAACTTGTAAATTCAGATGGCGGTTTTATTTACTATCAATAATGATTTAAACACATAGGTCTAAACTTGCCATTTCTTTCTTGGTCTGTCACTACAGCATTATTAGTCATTAGATGCTAAAATGAGAAAAGTTTGTCATTCATTTCAACGTAGGCAGGATTTAATTTGACATTTTTAAAATTATTTTCAGCAAACTATCGATTATTGGTGCACACAAGTCTGTCTCCAAGCCCCTCTGTGACCATTTTCAAAGTAGTTTTACAGCAGCATTTTTTAGTATTAAATAATCAAATCATAATCGTTGTATATGGATTTTGGCCTGGGGAAGATACTTGGCTAAATGCTAATTTCAAACACTGATATTAATCAGGCATAATTCTGTTTGAGTTGTTTTGAAAGTCCAGCTCACTCATGGTATTCCATCTTCATATTTGTGGCTGATAACCCCGATTACCAACCGTTCAAAAATATTCAAATAATATGAAGGTAACATCTGAAAGCATCCCTGTCAAACAGTATAGTGGTAAAAGAGGCTGATGTTTGCGCTTCACCAACAGGGTGTGGACAGAAATGAGAACCTGACCATAGTATTTGTTTGCATGTTGCTAGAACACCATGTTTACCCTCCGTGTTCCTATCTTAAGAACTGAGCGAATTCAAGTCAGCAGATGCTATATCACTGATAAGATGAAACTGAAATTACTCCTTGACATTTCCTATTTACTGTACTTTGGCTTTTAAATGGATGGACACAGATGAATCAAAAAAATTGCAGAAAATGTTTCAAGGACCAGAGTGGGAATGACATTTTGAGTGGTGCAGTATAAGATCCCCCCTTCATGTCTTGTGAGCTAGTTGTCTATGTGGCACAACGCCTTGGCAAACACAACAAAGCCCATGCACATGCAGAAGTACATGCACAAACATGAAGGCACTCCAGCTTCAAGGCATGAGCTAGATAACAGGTAGGCTGTTCTCAGCTGAAGCAGGTTTCAGGCTGCTTTGTTGGAAAGAAAGGCTTAAAGATCAAGGCTTGGTGCTTTCACCAGTTTCAAGTCACATATTTATTCGATTTCAGGGGTTCAAGTGCATTCCTGGGCTTTCTCACTGAGCTATGTTTTCAATACTGTGTCCTTTTGATGTGTGACTTTCTGTGGCCTATGTGCATTTTTTTCAAATAGCCATGGGGGGAAAAATCCTCCATATTTGTCTAATATTGAGGCAAGTCTGTCTTGAGAACAAAACTAAATCAATCTGCTGGTGTCGAAAATATTTTCTCAACAATTCGCTTCAGCCTAAATTACCACATAAATCCTCATATGTCTTGTTTTAATAAATCCTATTTGTTTTCATTCAAGAGCAAAACTTGTGCCAAGAACACCAGTGAAGCTCAGTTTGAACGTGGGGTTTTATGCAGCTCAATTTGTGTTTGTGAAAATTAAGTTCCATGGTAAGAAATGAGAGGTGAAATTGCCAAACAAAACACTGGCAGGACTCAAAAACATCATCCTGTGAAGCCAACATTCCTCCGTCTGAGTCTTTCACTTTCCTGCTTAACTGAAGCAAGAGGAAATTGTGTTTGTTCATCATTCCTCAAGTGCAGGTTGGGTTACATGTGTAAAACCGGTTTGTCTGATAACGTCGATGCTTATCAAGAGAAAACAATTTGACTCAGATCCATGGTGACATAACACACAGGAGCAGAGCGTGAATCCTAGTGCACTGCAGACAGAATCAGTCTGTCGGTGTGCATTCACTCATACAAAAGTAACTGAGGCTTATTGTCCCTGGTGCAACACAACAGCAGAACGAGCACAGGACTGGGAAACAAACCTGGAATTTCAGGCTGGATTTCAGACAACACTTAAAAAAACAGGTACTTTTATAGTGATATTTACAGCAAAATAAGAGTGGGAGTGATTACAAAATCTAAACATTTATTTTGGAAAATTGAGCATGGATTAAAATGATAGAAAATGTTACATTTCTCTGTTTCAGCCTTGTTAAAGTAGTGTTGGTAATGTGACCCACAGTAGGTGCTGCATTGATGCCATGCTGTGAAATATTTAATCATTAATGTGGATCATTGTTTGCCTTCACATGTGCATCGTACTGTGTATTTATATAACATTTAATATATTTATGATATATTGTATTTTTACTGCTTGCAACTGCACACTTTATTCAGTTGCAGTAATTTTTCCAAACTGACCTGCTCCAGTGGATTAGGATTATTACCTACATACACTGGTCCTGCAGTCACATTCAGCCACAATTCATCATCAGCAACTCTCAGACTAATTGGTGTCAGTTTGTTGGCAGCTGTGAAGGTAGTTTGTTTATTTATCACAAGCTATATTATCAACACAATAGTAACCGGTGTTATTACACATTGATGATTTTCCTCCTATTGTTCAGGTCTCACTCAAAACATAACTATGAAAATCTAAACTACTTTATCCTGATTGAAATGAGGTGACTGTTCCTATGAACTATGGTCTGATCACATACTTAAGAGATCATTTTTCATTTGATGTCAATTGATTCCCCCCAATATTAAATCATCTGAAGTCCAGTGTACCTTAAGCATTAAGTTAGTTAAATAAAATGTCTATTCACAACATAAAAGCTACAACTTATATACATCCTTTATATTTTATTATCTCTCAGTGAGTTTTCACTGGTATTAAACTCCACTTAATGGGTTTTATGCTGCATTCAGGTGCTCCTCATAAGCCTACAATGGTACACTAAACAATCATTATAAATACATTCAAACAAAACAACCGATAATACGACAATCTCTGAAAAATAACAATTTACATATGAGTAGAGTGTACCAATATCTTTAAAAACACAGGCAGCAACTGGAAGAACAAAACGACGCATACCAAATGTGTACCACAATCCAAAATAGAAGAGAATGGGAAAAGGGAGTCTGAGGTCTCCAAGTAATTCTACTTTAATGAATACAAACAGGCTCCCAAATGCCTAATCATGCAGAGTGGCCTGATTAGGGCTGACTCACAAATTCCCCACAGTCATCAGCAAACACACAGGAATGTCCAATAAATAGGTTACACATCACAGACACACTAAATCTCAACTTACTCTCCCTTAATCCACTTCTGTCTTACTTAAACCCCCGCCGTGTGAGTTAATGTGTGTCTGTGTGCTGTCACACTCGCAGGATGCCTGACAGCAAAGTACAGAAAGTTCCCCACAACCACATGGGGGGAGTGTTATTTTTTAAACACGGTGGCATGAAACTGATTATCGCTTATCTCTGCGTGCCTCCACACTATTAAGATTAAAATCCCGAACAGTGCATTTCTATAACCTCCATGTCACAAAAGACAGCAGTGTGTGTTCACTTTCTCTGCGTGAATCCTGAGGGGAGAAAACACCAGAAAGAGAGTGATGACACAAACTCCAAAAATGTTCACATAAGGTGTAAAAAAAAAAAAAAAAGTCGCACAGAGACGATGGTACGACTTGAGCTATGAGAACAAACAATGGCTGACTGCAGGGTCAGACGAGGACGAACCTATTCACTCTGACATTGTTTTTCGCCTGCAGAGAAAACAGTCAAAGTAGATTTGTTAAGTATTTACATGGGTTATGATGCATACCAGGGCTGACCAGTTTTTTTTCCAATGATGACGTCCAAATTCTGACGGTTACAAATACCACAGGATCATTTATTTCTGGTCTGTTTCAGGGCTTATCTAAGAATTTCAGGTTGACACCACTACACTAATCAGTCACGGCCCCTAAACTTGGACTCCCTGAATACACACACTTAGGAGTCACAGATTAGCCGGAAAGATGGACGTTATGAAACCTGAGCAGCAGCAGGGAAGTGAGTAATGTCTCCTGCAAACACTCAGTACAGACATTTTCCTGAGACACATCTAGATTAATAGTTGAGTTCAATGGTTGTCTGTGTTGGAGTTAACTATTTTACACTCAGCTGACTGGAGTTCTAGGATTCTACACACTTGCCAATGAGATCTGTGAGGTCATAAATGTTGAAGGCTGGGACAGAAAGTGAGCCAGGAGGCAAATAGACTCAATCTCATGAGATGTGTGCATGCTACATTAGTGGTCAGGGCAAGTGCAGGTTTTGCATGACTGTGATTTCTTGTGCGGGCTGTGCAAAGGGGATGTTCGTCTACCGTAATAATCTGCAGTCTGCTGCGTAAGTTCCTTAACAGCCATAACTAAAGAGCAGTGACCTGGATAAAAAGGACTTTGAACTTTGTGCTCAAATAGAAGCAAAACTCCGACAGTAAATATCGAACAGAGAGGGCAAGTGATGCCACAGTTCCGGAAGTCTGGCCACTGCTATGATGGCAAAACAGACACAAATTAGAACATGTTTGGCATGGAGTTTTAAGTTTTTAAGAGTCAGAATATGTGAAAACCCAAATCTCCAATCTGATACTAAATGAAACCCAGGCTGGTGTCAGCTATGCCAACGTGCACTCATAGAGTAAATCAATTAAAATCCTACTCAAGTGTCAAAATGAACCCAGTTTGACAACAAAACATCATACCACAAATACCACAACTGATGTTGTTAAATTGATGTGAGGCGAGTACAATGGCACAAATCTCTCCTAGCTGAACTCAAATGTTGTAGCCCTGATTAGCATTGAGCTGTTTATTGTGGCCATATTTATTCATTTCTCTGGCATATTTAATCATTTATAACAATTTGCATAAAAGTGCAAAAGAGTGCAGGAAACTCAACAGTACACATACAAAATTAAGCCTAGAGGCGTTTACAGAACCATAGATGTTAAATGACTATGACACATGGAAGGAGAAGCAGTTCCTGGTAATAGCGTACTATATTTCTGTTGCATTGCCTCTGGGTGATAATAAACATTTAAACAAATTAGTGAGTTTAGATACTGATATTTCATATAAGAATTGATCCTTGAACAAGAAACAGTGGGATGTTGTGATTTTTCAGTGTCAGTCCACACATTGCTAGGTTATTTCAAAAACATTGAGGGTGAAATAAGATAAAGGAAATGCTATTTTTATCACCCAGATGACATTGGATGTGCCAACCTTTGAGGAAAATAAACCTTTCTTTCCGCTTGATATCAATACATGACATATGTTCGAACACATTTTCATGATCATTGGATGTATGGATTCACATATGGGCTTATGCAACACTGAATAAACTCTGTGCTACAGCTCCTTTTGAAAGGTCTGAAAAATGACTGCGGTTCAATACTCTGCCCTATAGGACAACTACTGTGCAGCTGGACTAATACTTCCTTCCCACAGCATCTTTAGGTCTAATCCAGTGATTAGATTCCATCTGACAGCATAATGACTGCTCACCAAGTCAGGGGGCACTTTAATAGGAACCAATGTTTATGTAACATTCCTCCAAACTGAAGAAGAGCACGCGCTATGGCCCATTACGAGGGTGTGATGTGTTTTATGAGGTGCTGAGAGACCTCTGGGTGAAGGTAGGGAAAGGGGCTCTCTCTGGTAACAACTTCATCTCAGAAGCAGACGAGCACCACTTCCTCTTTTTTTCCCCTTCGCTTTTACAGAACAGTTCTGCAGGGATTTCTTTTCCCTATTAATCTCCCTTTGAAACATTTCCAGTGACAGTGGCCCTCGTAAACAATCCAGAATTCATTCCAATAAGTCAACCAAACAAAATGTTCTTGTTGAAAACCAGTGCATCTGGCTTGGGAAACTCTGAGGAACACGTGCTTCAATTAAAGAGTTTAGCATTCCTGTTGTTCAACCTACAAGAGAAAAGTAAGAAACAAAACACCCTGCCTGAATAGCTCCTTGCTTACCTAAGTTCATGATAAAATCCCTGAGGTATTTACTGTGATGATGTGACCTTGTTTGGAGAGGGTTTTAGCAGCAAGTGAAACATGCTCCACCCAATGCTAATCAACATTCTTGCATTCTTTTGCACAGCTGTAAATTAGAAGCCTTTGAAAATTTCATGAAGAAACTTCTTTGAATAATTCTAAGTGAGGCATTCCACAAGTTTCAAGACTGAATATGCATCTGAGATCTAAAAACAGGACTATTTTGAAAACAAAGCTTTCGTTACCTGTTCAGGTGAGTGTTTACAGTAATGCAAGAGAAATACAGTAAGTAAACATAACTTTTTCATGAATACTGTCAAAATATTATGTAATATCACTGTCCAAACTCTATGTTAGGCCTTATATTTGACAGAACATTGTGTGAGTGATTATTCAATAATGCGTTGGTTAAAGACAGCAGCCACTGTAAAACTTCACATTCCTTTCTGATTACCTGTCAGTAGAGTGGAGCTACCATGTACATGCACATTGTCCTTTCACATATCAATAACATGCGACTGAACCCTACCACCATCTGTCTGAAAGGTTATAGCCGTAAAATTACTGATGGCATGTGTGTGCATTTTGGTCATTATTCAATGTCAAAACATATGTCTTGCTAAGTTTGGAACTTAAAAATAACTTCACAATACATCTTGAAATTTCCATAAGATTATGCAGCTTCACTTCTCCGGTTTGCAAACTTCCAAACTGCTTATCAGTTCGTTCACAACATCATTCAGCAGTAATTCATTAGCACTAAAACTCAGCTGGATCTTTGTGTCCTTGGTCTTTCTGTGCTGAACATGACATGCTGTTTGCTGTCTGTCAGTATTATTCTATCTCTAGTCTGTCCTCATGTTCCTTCGCACGGGTCTCGATGTGGTTTTACTTTTATTGTATCACATGGTTTTACTGTGCATGTTTTCTAAGTGTGTGCTTCTGCTTTGTACATTTTAGTTACTGTCTAACAATGAAGCACAGTGCGGTCTGATTTAGTCCACATGCATATTAACATTTATAGTCCTTTTATTGATCTCGATGTATATTATGAGCTGTTATGTTATTCTGAATGATGTTTTGATCAAAATTATTGTTCCTTTTTCCTTCTATGACTGTGTCTACATGCTTATAAATGATTTACACAGCTTGTACTTTCAGTCATATAATCTGTTTTACCAGGAACTACAGATGAAAAATATATCCTAGTCAAAATATCCTTTTGGCCAACTCTTCATTATAAATCTATACAGCACCATGCCCACTTGTAGCTAAAATAAAATAAATAAAACATCAACAAGTCTCACTAGATAACAACAGAGGATATTCTGAACATTGACAATGACATACAGGTCCAAAATGGACTTTTTTTTTTTTATTTCAGAGTTTAATAAATATCCAAATCCCTATGTCAGACAGCATCAACTGATATATATTTTGTATTAGCCACACATTTTTATTACACGTATTCCTCTCAAATTCAGCTGTTACTGTTGTTTTTGGAAGCTTTGCATCTCCCTTAGTCTTTCAAATAAACAATGTAGACAATCCTGAGGATGTTTTAACAAATCTTTGTGTACAGACAAAATATATTAACAGCAGCCTGGTTTCATAAAGGAGGTTAGACAAGGACCTGTCTTGTGTGCCGTTTGGTCCTATCACCAGAGTGTGAACTGTCTGAGCGCTCAGCACAGTACTGCATGTTGAACCTGTTGACCTCTTCAGTGATGCTGCTGGGCTGTCGCCGCCTGTGTGAGGCTGGTGGGCTTCACACACCCCCTCAACTGTAGCCATGACCATAAAACTACATTCATGCCCCCTGAGTGGAGCATCTGACCACATTCTTATGATTCACCGAGGTCATAAGGAACACAATGAATGACATGAATCACCGTGAGGCCTGACCGTCAGGAAACATGCTTACATCACAACCCAAAATATTTTCAGATGAGAGAACTTACAGAGCCGCTCAAACTCTGTCCGTGCACATTCAGTCGTTTCCACATTCCTCTCTTGCATAAGCATGCCATGAGCAGGTCAAAGGTCAGCAACAACAATACGCTCTGGTCTGGGACTGTGCTCAGGGTGAGAGAAAGGAGACACCTTCCTGAAACGCAGGAGGTGATACTGATTGATGCTGTACAGAAGTGTTTTTTTCTGAGTAAAGAAGGGAGCTTTTATCTGGCCATTATGTCCTCAACAGGCAAAAGATTGGGTTCCCCAGATGCTCTGAAATCCCGCTCAACAGCTATTATGCTGCAGCGAACAAGCAGGGAGATAATCCCAGGCAACTCTATTCACACCTGTCCACTCATATTCACATCACAAAAGGAGCTTGTGTGAGTGAGTCTTCATTTGCATAGTTTGATCCTCTTTATATGCAACAGGAGGAGAAAGACAAACATTTTCTAAAGGGTAATATACCTATCTGCTGAACCTCCACTTCTGGTATTTTTGTCTTTCTCTCAGTATTGAAAGCTTACAGAATTCCAGGCCGTTGGAGGTGAGATTAGAATATTCCAGCTGTCACTTGATGTAAGAGGCCAAAGTTAGCAAAACATTTGTTTCCAATGTGTGTTTCTTATGATGCATTGCCAGAACAGTAAAGTAAATCAGAGCTGAAGTTAACCAGATACAGATCTAATACGGCCAAACACAAAAAATAAAATAAACTTCTAAAAAAGAATTTACTTTGGTTTTTTTGGGAGATTTGGTTTTGAACAAAAGTAAGGCAAACATCCAGACTATATTATTAACTGATGATTCAAATGTCAAAACAATGAACTAGTGGAAAATCCATTAGTTCGTAACTCAGAATTTTCAGGAACGATTACAACATGATATCATGACTACCGTAAATATACACGCCACTTTTAATTGGCGTGGTATCCATGCGCATTATAAGCTTTCAACGTATTCACGCCGTGTCAAATACTACACACTGAGGGTTACAGTTAGGGTTAAGGGTTTGGGTTATGTGAACTGGAGTAAAATGACATGCGGTCAAATGGTGTTGAACAACATAGCTCGCCTAATGCCTTAAGGAGTGGTGTCACATACAGCCCAATTTAATGAAATCAGTCTGAAAGATTAACAGCAGATAATAGTGCTGGCTGATAAATCACATGTGTATTAAACATAATACAGATGAATACAAACATATGATCCGTCAGATAAGGTCCTTGTTAAGTAGCGGTCACCTTCCCTCAGATGAACCGGTGTCTATTTGGTGACAACGCCGTTAGTCTTCACGAGTCCCTATATGATTCCAAAATTGCAATACTGTCAAATATTGGATTCTCCTCTTAGAAAATAATCACAGAGAAATCAAATATCTTCAGGAAAGCCCTCTGTAGCAGACAGCAACTGATGCCAAACACTACACACTTCTCATGAAAAAATAAAGAAGACTTTCATATTCCTACTTTACTGTTATCATTTTATCAGGACAGAGCTGCCAAACCAGTTTACAACAACAAGAAAACTTTAGATCTGAGTGACCTCAAACCTTCAATCCAGAGGAGCGCTAAGGCATGAAAAGACTATCTGAAATCACAGGCATAGATCAGACTGATATATAAAGACAGCACAAAGACATTCACCAATATAACAGTTTAAATCCATGTCTCTTACCGTCTTCGCAGTAGGGAACATCAGCTGAGGATAAAGTATGTGCTATATAAACACTCTGTTGAGATGATTAGCTTTCATTTTCACTTTAGCATCTAAATTATTCCTTCATTTTTAACCACTCCTTTTCATCACACCTAGTTGAGTTTCACCTCCAGTTTCTTCCTGACTACCAAAACTAGCCTAGCAGCATGTCTCAGATCATTATATAGAAGTATAGGTGTTTTTAGGGAGCAACAACTACAGAAAATAATATTCATAAATATGTTTATATTAGTGTACTGTATGGATATGTATAAATACTGTTAAATTAGTCAAAATGTTAAACATAGTTAAATTCTTGTTTTAAGAGTCGACTAATTTTGGAGTGAGGTTTGTTTTACAGTTTGACTTCATGAAGACGTGGAACTTTTGTTTATAATACTTTGTAACCGAGTGCTGCATCTGTTCACTAAGTATGAAATGTCTCAAGTGTTTTAGCAAATTAAATGGAATACCCATCCCTTCTTTGATCATATTTTTATTATTCTAACTTTGTTTTGTTTGGAGGGCATGTGTTAATCATGACGTCGCAACTAATTTAACTTGATCATTTTAACTTTAAAAAGTACAAATAAAATGTCCATCCCTTATGTATAGTGAAGCACAAATAAGAGTCACTGCATTCTTTCTGCCTCAGAATGAGACACTTACATCTATAGAGAGTCGGTCACTATGATCATGACTTCCTCTTCTCATTATTTCCATTTTACAGTGGGTGGCATCAGTATTAAGATGAGCCAGACCAGAGATAATAATCCTGTTCTCAAAAGCTCAGAACAGACTAAACAAATACATTTTATTCAGTTGGATCACCGCTACATGTCTAGAATAGAATAGAATAGAATAGAATAGAATAGAATAGAATAGAATAGAATCTTTATTTTGTCAGTAGGGGTTCACACATGTAAACATGCACCACACAGTGAAATCTGTCTTCTGCCTTTAAACCATCACTAGCTCATGCATCACACACCCACTGCATCCTGGGAGCAGTGGGCTTGCCATATCAGGCGCCCAGGGAGCAAATGGTGACTTGCTCAAGGGCACAGCCAACAGCTCTCTGCCAGTTTAGGGAATCAAACCAGTGACCCTTCAATTACAAGCCGACTCTCCAGCCATCTCCAGCTGCCTCCATGAAGCCCAGCCCACTGAATCCCAGATGCTTACATATGTTTGCATCTAACAGGAACACCGCTGCACTCACACTAGCTCATAGATAAGGAGCTGGACGTCCACAGACTCCAGATGGGAGTAGAGTCTTGTATTTCTCTCTCTCTCTATCTATCTCTTAGTAAAAAAACTAAACTTGATCAGATTACCTCCCCCCTTCTCAAATAATAGTCTTGTCGTTCACTTCACTACATAATCAGCTGCCTATGGGCATGATCTAACATATCTGGCACAACCCAGAGCGCTGAAGCCCAGCATTACGGCCTGGCTGGTGACCAGTTTTCAAGCAGCTTTGCTCGGCACTGCTGAGCACCTAATAACAGGATGCAGAGCGCCAACTGACAAACTGGTCAAACTCCAAGTTGTACAACCCGGAGGGCAACAGGCTCTGGGTG
Organism: Ostorhinchus cyanosoma; assembly: GCA_029814465.1. Lineage (NCBI taxonomy): Eukaryota > Metazoa > Chordata > Actinopteri > Kurtiformes > Apogonidae > Ostorhinchus > Ostorhinchus cyanosoma. The sequence continues at coordinate 27,155 of JAPTYQ010023195.1, forward strand.
ACTATCAAATATGAAAAGGGGATGCAGGAAGCAGAGCGCTTATGGGCACCTCCAGAGGCGTCATCACTTTAATAAAAACCATGTATTCCAACATGAACGGTCTGAGTGCTTTTTAATGAGTGTGTGAGTGTACATAATAACAGCACTGCTCCTGCTCCTGGGGTATTCACTGGCTGCCACCGCTTCATATCTGAGTTCCTGCATGTGTCTGAACCACAGGAATTAGGCAAGAGTGTGACATGATTTAGATCCAATAACAATCAGCAGCCCAGACGCACCACCGACCTCTACCACCAGCCATCATCCCCCTCATCCTCCTCCTCTTCTCTGTTTTACAATTTATACCCCCCCTTCCTTCATCTCAGGAAGGACTGCTTTCATTTCTCCCACTGCAGAAGGCCGATTCAACCAGACGCATGTATGGGAAGAATTTCAAGAATTCTGGAATTTTGGGGATTTTTTTTTTTTTTTTTTTAATTTGTGGCTCTGTTAACACACACTGGACCTAATGCGGCTGCTGTGGTGAAGTGAGCACACATTAACCACATGTTTCCAGATGGTTACAGCGAGTTAGGCTTAAAACATGCCACATTATGTTATAAAAGCAAAGAAAGGACACAGGCACAACAAACTAACTACTAAAATAACAAACAGTGGAAACTGAAATGTTTCTCAAAGCAAATCCATGGAGGAAATGTTGATGTTTTGTATTCTATTAAATGAGGGGACTGTTCTGAATCACATTTTTGGATTAGAATCAAACACAGACAGTAGTTTTCAGGACAGCAGGGTGGATGGTACCTGGATCTAAAGGCCTAAATAAAGCAGCACCTGAGCCCTGGTGCCTCCACACTGTCTGAACAGGACATAAAGCTTGGAGTAAAGCTGATGGGACTCACCTCGTTGGATGGTATGCTCACAACTCCGGTGGATCTCCTCTTTTCCCTCAGCTTCCTCTTCTCTATCTGTCCTTTTCCCTTCCTGGCGCTGGGACCAGTACTCTTCTTCTCTTTACCCTTACTGGGTGATGGACTGTCTTTGTCACTGTCGTTACAAGCCATTGGACTGCAGTCCGGTGAGGCGCCTGGGACCTTGTCCGTTTGAGGCGGGGCCTTCTTCAGGTTGCTCCCCGCCGGGGTGACCGCGCAGGGCGCAGCGTGTGCAGGCTGGTGCTGGTGCGCGTCCTCCTCGGGTCTCTTCAGAGCTGAGCCGGAGGCGGACCGAGCCACGGAGTAGGAGGAGGGGACGCAGTTCCCGGCGGAGGTGGCTCGGTCCGGGTTGCCGTTGTTGGTGAGGTCGGAGGCCGCCGGGGCGGAGTGACGGCTGCTGCTGCCGGTGTTACTGGGGTTACTGGTGTTACTGGTGCCCAAAGGCGCACCGGTTGCTGCGGCAATGTCCCCAAGCATTTTGGCTCGCATTTTCTCCCGTTTGGCCTTCCATTCCTCCAGAAAGTCCGTCGTGGCGTTGGGTTTAAACCCTCCTGTGGCCATGCTCTGCTTTTACAAAGTTCCTCCTCGCGCGCCGACTGTGAAATTGGGCAGAATGCGGTGTTTGGGGGTGATGGGAACTTTCAGCTCTCGGCTCCGTCCTAATGGCACCGCATTCCTCAAGTGATTACCTCTGCTGCTGTTGACAGGTACAAGCAAAATAAAGTCATCCTCCCGTGTAACCAAACTTTCCTCTACACTTTGTTTGTCATTTTCCCCCCCAGCTCTCCTTTTAAACAGCTCGTCGTCGTGCACAGCGGTAATAAAAGTACTTTACTGCGGTAAAGTTCTAAACTTTACTGTGGATTTTTCTCCGCTCAGAGAAACTGAAGTGTGTCAAAGTTGAGGAAAACAGGAGCAGAGGGTATGAAAGTGAAGGTAAAACCTACCTGCGTGGGGCTGCTACTGCTTCTGTCTGTCCGACCAGGTGTGCCCGCAGTTCCCTCACATGAATGGCGCTTCGCTCCGGCGCACGGACGCGGCGCTCGCTCTGCCCTCTGGCTCACCGGGTTCAGCCGAGTGCACCCGAAGAGCTCCGAACGAAGCCGAGAGAGGCACAACGAGACCAAACCCACTGAGTAGGCATTTAATATGAATAGAATAGAATAGAATAGAATAGAATAGAATAGAATAGAATAGAATAGAATAGAATAGAATAGAATAGAATAGAATGATCCTTACTTTAGATAGTATTATTTGTGGATGTGTTGAAAGTTGGGAATTTTTTTAAAAAGTTTCTAACCTGATATATAATAAATAATAATATAAAGTATATAATGTGATGTGTGTTATATTATATTATATTATATTATATTAACATGCAGAGGTTTGTATATCCCATATTTCCTTATTTATTTTATTTTCATTCATTCATTCATTCATTTTCTGTGCCCACTTTATCCTCACTAGGGTCACAGGGGTTGCTGGAGCCTATCCCAGCTACTTATTGGTGAAGGTGGGGTACACCCTGGACATGTCACCAGTTCATTGCATATTACATTTTTTTATTATTTTATTTTCAGTAGCCAATTTCTAGAAGGAAATTCAACTGTCTCTAACATGACATTACAGAGTTGTGAAACAGTCTAATTCATTAATCTGTATAGCCTGACAGACAATCCAGTATTATTTTTCAGGAAAAATAAAATCTTAACCAGATATTACTTATACTTAGATTACTTAGATAATTATTTTAGTAAAGTGACTATATGTATTTGTCAGTGTACATGTGTCTGACATACGACATGAGGTACAATGACTGTGGAAATACAACAAAATACTGTATGAATTGTAAAGAAAACAAAGAAACTGGTCGGTAAACAAACAAAAACTGAATTCAACATGAGTTTTGTTGATGTGTGTCTGGACATTAAAACCATGAATAGGCTCATAATCATCCTGTTCATTAAGCTGTGAAGGTTGTTTATTTAAAGGGTCAAAGGCTATGTATGCGCTTGGATGCATCTAAAGCAGCTAAAACACAATATTCTATTATACAGTTAGTATTTACAGCTGTAAAGCTTGATTATGTAAGGGTCAAAGGTCAAGTCAGTTCATTTAATAATATTATTCTGATTGAATGTACCTACTTAATAATTTTACTGATTTGTAATAATTGGTCCTGTACTTTGAGCACAACAAAAATGTATTTCCCTGTATTCTGTGATTTTTTTACAACCCACTGTATGGCTTTTCTGAATTATTTAATGGCAGAAATGTCTTTGTTTATGCAAAAAACAGTAAATTCAGACAGATGACAGTTAAAAAATAAAATCTAACAGGTTTCAGGCAGTCTTCAAGCATGTTACCTCTTATATATCTACATCTTTTTAAACATTCCTCCACACATTGAGCTTATAGGCATGATTCTCCAGTCCTCATAGTTGTCATCCTTTCTTATATATATCATATTTTTTATATATATAGACTTCAATAACTCTGATCCTGTCCATAACTTCCCAAACACCTCACCTATGTCTGTGTTTTCTGTAGATTTTTTAAAAACTGAAGCAGACTCAAAGCCTACAACACATTTTTACCAATAACTAATTAAAAATATTGATGAAATCAGTTAGAGAAGAGATTGAAAATAAAATTCCATAACTTGTTTCCTTTTTTAATTGGATGAGTTGAGAATGCACGCGTTCCAGCAGGTATACACCCAGAAACCTACACCTATGCTCCAGTTTACAGATTATTTATATACTTGATATTTGACTGAACAGATGGATGATAAAATAAGTTTACAAGGAGACTAGGTTTACATGTGTCTCGCATTTATGTATTTTAGAGGATTCTGATGAAGACGTGTTTCTAGACGGGCAGTTCAGCTTTATTTTACACCAACAGCTCTGAAGACAA
>JAPTYQ010023283.1:0-11793 GCA_029814465.1 Ostorhinchus cyanosoma
GGAAGAGCTGGAGGAGGTGTCTGGGGAGAGGGAAGTCTGGGCATCCCTGCTTAGACTGTTGCCCCCGCGACCCGGCCACGGATAAGCGGAAGATAATGGATGGATGGATGGATGGGTTGTTATGTTTGTTACTATAATAATTCTTATTCAGACCCTCCTTTACAGTTTTCTTTTGTTTTGTAAAACTCGCCTATAAGCGTTATCTGTTTTGATTAAAGAGAAATTTTCATTTATATTATCTTCATGTATATATGGGTTTGCTGCCTCCAAGCTGATATGTTTGCATCTTTTGAGGGATTTAGGGTCCATCTACCTCAGAGTTCCTCTGTGGGTATTAGTTTTTTTTTTTTCAATTTTCTTTTTGATTTTTTCTTTTCCAGCACCAGGCACTAAGGTCCAGATGGGTTTGTGTAAGGCCAGGACTCAATACAGGACTCAAATGCAGAGAGATATGTTCCAAACTTTTTGTTTTGAAATCACGTAACCAGAAACCTCTTAACAGAGTGACAAATAAACAGGCTACGAAATTACCTATTGAAAATGTCCTATCACTGGTCACGGCTAAGACCTAAGAAAAAAAAAAAATTGACAGAAAATCACCAATCTAGAGGAAATGACAAGAAACAAAAGGAGTAATAATTACAAAATAATAAACACTCATAAAGAGGAGAAAACTACAGGCTATGAAACCAAAACAACAAAGAACAAAAGACGCTCAAAAAATGAGGAAAGAACTCACAAAAAAGGTGCTCTACAAAAACAGAGGAAAATATTTTCTAACTGAACTAAAAACCACTCTTACTGAGGAAATCTATGCTAGAATCTAGAACTATGAAATTTAAACAAACAAGAAAGCAAAATCACTCCAAAGGAGGAAAATAACAGGCTATGAACATTAACTAAGATAACTACGGAATCTATTTATGAAAAGAACAAACAAAAAGTCACTCGTCACGAGGAACATCAAAGCTTACGTGGCATGGAACTGTGGCTGAAGGCAGGCTCGAGTGAACTGGTCAACGGACAAAGACACACTGGCACAAGACAAGGGAAACGCAGACTATTTGAACACATCAGGGTAATGGGGAACAGGTGGAAACAATCGGTATTTAGGGCAGGGTTCAGGAGACACACGAGGAAGGGCAAGTGCTCTGAAACGAGAGGGAGGTTAGGATTTCAAAATAAAAAAGGAAATGACAAGACAAAAACCCATGACAAGACAAACCTCACCACGGTGTGACAGTTTAGTAGTGAATTTTATAAAGAATTTCATTCTTTACTTGTACAACCATTGTTTAATATGTTTCACGACTCTCTGAAAAACAGATTTCTTCCAATGTCATTAACAGAAGCGAGTATTAGCCTTATACTAAAGAAAGGAAAGGCTGATGATGAATGTGCATCTTATAGGCCTATAAGTTTGTTAAATACAGACCTTAAGGTGTTATCTAAAATGCTAGCTCTGCACCTGGAAACAGTCTTACCTTTCATTATTAATAATGACCAAACAGGATTTCTTACTGGTAGGAATTCTTGTAGTAATATGTGGAGGCTACTTAATCTTATTCAGTTGTCCCAATCAAGGGATCTTGACTGTATAATTGTTAGTTTGGATGCAGAGAAGGCCTTCGATTGGGTCGAGTGGCCATATCTCTTTTCTACTCTGGAGACACTAGGCCTAGGTGAAGTGTTTCTTAGCTGGGTGAAGCTATTTTATGGCAATCCATTGTCGTCTGTATTAACCAATGGTAAGAGATCTCCTTAATTCTGGCTAGGTCGTGGTACTAGGCAGGGGTGCCCGCTGTCCCCATTATTCTTTGCAAATGCTATTGAGCCTTTGGCAGAGGCTATTAGGCGGGCCCCCTCTATTTCAGGTATATCAGTTGGTGAAAAAACCTCTTAAAATATCTTTATATGCTGATGATGTTCTCTTGTTTCTTACCAATCCAGAAGTCTCAATACCAGCAGTGCTAGATCTGATTGGTTGCTTCAGTCAGTTCTTGGGTTACAAAATAAATTTTTCGAAATCAGAGGCACTTCCTCTAGGTAGTTTCCGCCACACAAACCTCTCACCCCCTTTGTCTTGCCCACTCAGATAGACACCACAGGGCTTTACATATCTAGGTATTGTGGTACCTCCATTTCTTCATCAACTATATGCTGCCAATTTCACATCTTTTCTTAAACGTATATATGAGGATCTTAAGAGGTGGATTTCCTTACTGCTATCTATGTTAGGCAGGATTTCATTACTTAAAATGAATATTTTACCTAAGCTTCTCTAAGTATTTCAGATGATCCCAGTCTTGCTTCCTAGAAAAGTGATAAAAGAACAGAACAGTCGATTTAGTACATTTATATGGACCAGGAAAAGACCCCAAATGAGCTTAGCCAGACTTATGACACCTAAAGAAAAAGGCGGCCTATCAGTCCCTGATATTAGACTGTGCTAGTTGGTTTCACAGCTGCATTACATTACTGACTGGATTAAAAATGATAATGAATCTATATGGCTGGACTTAGAGTTATCCTTTACGGGGTCTCTTGTTTGCATCTGGCAATAAAAAGATTAAAACTTCTGTTGGTGATAACATGATTATAAATACAACTATTAAAGCTTGGAGGGACATAAGGAAATTGGGAGGTCTTAAGGGTCAGCTGTCTTCCCTTTCATCAGTATGGGGTAACATGGATTTCAATCCTGGTGTTACAGATCGGGGCTTTGAGTTATGGAGAAACAAAGGCATTCTCTCTATTGAACACTTGTATGATAAGAATGTAATCCTTTTATTCAGTCAAGTGTGTAAAAAATATAACCTCTCACAAAATGAGTTTCTTAGGTACCTTCAGATAGACTTTTTTAAACACCCAAAAAGATGCAGGCATCTGTTACCAACTATCCTCATTGGAAAAGATAATCTCTGTTGGCAAGAAAAAGGGTATTCTGGGTCTTGGATACCAGGCACTCACTAAATATAACAAAGGTAAACCTGCTTTTATGAGCAGTGATTGGACTAAAGACTTGAATATTGAGGTTGAGAAGGAGGTGTGGGAACGGGTATGGGAACTGGCAAACAATATCTTGGTCTGCAACAGGGAAATAGAAACCCAATTTAGACTTGTTCACCGTCTACAGATTTCTCAGCTCAGACATAAAATAGATAACAGTAAATCAGAATTGTGCATTAAATGCAATGTCGAGGTGGGGAGTTTTATTCATTGTGTCTGGACTTGTATACATATTGATAAATACTAAATACTAGCAAGATGTAGAAAATCAATTACATTTAATTTTTGATATCAAACCTAAAAAAGACCCGCTGTGTCTACTGTTTGGAGTATCGGACACACAACTTAAAAGTGCACATTTCAAAAGACTCTTCTCTATTCTCACTTTTTGAGCAAGAAAGAACATATTACTGTAGTGGATCGATTGCAAACCCCCCGACAATAGCTGGGTGGCATAAGGTTATTTTTGACATGCTACCCATGGAATATTTAACATACAGGTCTAGATGTATGACTGAAGTTTTCCATAGAATCTGGTCCCCATTCCTGATTTATATCAGTACAAGATTAAATGCTATAGTGTTGAAGGGCCTGGTGGACCATAAGTGAGAAAGTACTTTATGGGTTAACACATAACAGGCTACCTGAATCACGATACACTGAGATAATGATGCGACTGTGATGGTATGGGAAAAATGGATGCTGTCCCTAGGGGGATCCCCCCTACTTTTATTTCTATGTATTATGTATATGATTCTTTTGTTTAGGTATGACATGGCCCAATCCCCTGTTTTTTTTTTTCTTTTGTTGTTATGGTTGGTTTTATCCAGAGACAGCACTGCTTGTTTGTTTAGGTGCTGTCTCTGCTGGTTTATGCCTCTATTGATTAGTAATGACATGTTGTGTATGTGAAGGAATAGAAACTCTTTCATTTTTGCTACTAATGGCATAACCTTCCATTCATATCTCGTCAGCCTTTTGCTAAATATTTGTATTTACCATTTCTCTATATTTTTGTGTGTTTATATGAAAAATTCAATAAAGATATTGTTGGGAAAAAGACTGGAAACTGACTTAATTGATCTCATTGAAATGCTTTTAAATCCAAACTCAAAGTAGTCGAGGTTAACTCAATGGCTTGCACCTGTTTTCGATAGTTTGACATGTCCTGTTATTATTGTATGATTTAAATGTATGTTATCAGTGTGTATTGTATTTTATGCTGCCTCTTGGCCAGGACTCCCTTGGAAAAGAGGTTCTTAATTGCAAGGGATCTTTTCCTGGTTAAATAAAGGTTAAATAAAATAAAAATAAAAAGGGTGTCACTGGGGTTGGGGTTAGGGTATCACTAGGGTTAGCGTTAGGCTTTCACTGGGGTTAGGGTTAGGGTGTCACCGGGTTTGGGTCTCACTGGTGTTAGGGTTAGGGCATCATTCGGGTTAGGGGTAGGATATCACTGAGGTTAGGGTTTGGCTGTAAATGGGGTTAGGGTATCACTGGGGTTAGGGTTAGGGTATCACTGGGGTTAGGGTTTGGCTGTAAATGGGGTTAGGGTTAGGCTGTCACTGGGGTAAGGGTTAGACTGTCACTGGGATTAGGGTTAGGCTGTCACTGGGATAGGGTTAGGCTGTCACTGGGATTAGGGTTGGGCCGTCACTGGAATTAGGGTTAGGCTGTCACTGGGATAGGGTTAGGGTATCACTGGGTTAGGGTTAGGCCGTCACTGGGATTAGGGTTAGGCTGTCACTGGGTTAGGGTTAGGCTGTCACTAGGTTAGGGTTAGGCTGTCATTGGTTTAGGGTTAGGGAATCACTGGGTTAGGGTTTGGCTGTCATTGGGTTAGGGTATCACTGAGGTTAGGGTTAGGGTATCACTGGGGTTTGGGTTAGGGTATCACTGGGATTAGGGTTAGGCTGTCACAGGGTTAGGGTTAGGCTGGAACTGGGTTAGGGTTAGGCTGTCACTGGTTTAGGGTTAGGCTGGAACTGGGTTAGGGTTAGGCTGTCACTGGTTTAGGGTTAGGGTATCACTGGGGTTAGGGTATCACAGGTTAGGGTTTGGCTGTCACTGGGGTTAGGGTTAGGGTATCACTGGGGTTAGGGTTTGGCTTTCACTGGGGTTAGGGTTAGGCTGTCATTGGGTTTGGGTCTCACTGGTGTTAGGGTTAGGGTATCATTCGGGCTAGGGGTAGGGTATCACTGAGGTTAGGGTTTGGCTTTCACTGGGGTTAGGGTTAGGCTGTCACTGGGGTAAGGTTAGACTGTCACTGGGATTAGGGTTAGGCGGTCACTGGGGTTAGGGTAAGGCCGTCACTGGGATTAGGGTTAGGCTGTCACTGGGATAGGGTTAGGCCGTTGCTGGAATTAGGGTTAGGCTGTCACTGGGATAGGGTTAGGGTATCACTGGATTAAGGTTAGGCCGTCACTGGGATTAGGGTCAGGCTGTCACTGGGTTAGGGTTAGGCTGTCATTGGTTTAGTGTTAGGGAATCACTGGGTTAGGGTTTGGCTGTCATTGGGTTAGGGTATCACTGAGGTTAGGGTTAGGGCACTGGGGTTAAGGTTCGGGTATCACGGGTTTGGGTTAGGCTGGAACTGGGTTAGGGTTAGGCTGTCACTGGTTTAGGGTTAGGGTATCACTGATGTTAGGGTTTGGCTGTCACTGGGTTAGGGTATCACTGAGGTTAGGGTTTGGCTGTCACTGGGGTTAGGGTTAGGGTATCACTGGGGTTAGGGTATCACTGAGGTTAGGGTTTGGCTTTCACTGGGGTTAGGGTATCACAGGTTAGGGTTTGGCTGTCACTGGGGTTAGGGTATCACTGGGGTTAGGGTTTGGCTTTCACTGGGGTTAGAGTTAGGCTGTCACTGGGTTTGGGTCTCACTGGTGTTAGGGTTAGGGTATCATTCAGGTTAGGGTTAGGGTATCACTGAGGTTAGGGTTTGGCTGTCACTGAGTTAGGGTTAGGGTATCACTGAGGTTAGGGTTAGGCTATAACTGGGGTTAGGGTTAGGGCATCACTGGGGTTAGGGTTTGGCTGTCAATGGGGTTAGGGTTAGGCTTTCACTGGGTTAGGGTTAGGGTAGCACTGGGGTTAGGGTTAGGCTTTCACTCTGGTTAGGCCGTCACTGAGGTTAGGGTTAGGTCATCACTGGGGTTAGGATTAGGGTATCAGTGAGGGTAGGGTTTGACTTTCACTGGGGTTAGGGTTTGGCTGTCACTGGGGTTAGGGTTAGGCTGTCACTGGGTTTGGGTCTCACTGGTATTAGGGTTAGGGTATCACTGGGGTTAGGGTTTGGCATTCAATGGGGTTAGGGTTAGGCTTTCATTGGGTTAGGGTTAGGGGTATTACTGAGGTTAGGGTTAGGGTATAACTGGGGTTAGGGTTTGGCCGTCACTGGAGTTAGTGTTTGGCTGTCACTGGGTTAGGGTTAGGGTATCACTAGGGTTAGGGTATCACTGAGGTAAGGGTCTGGTTAGGGTATCAGTGAGGTTAGGGTTAGGGTATCACTGAGGTTAGGGTTAAGGTATCACGGGGGTTAGGGAATCACTGTGGTTAGGGTTTGGCTTTCATTGGGGTTACGGTTAGGCTGTCACTGGGTTAGGGTTGGGGTATCACTGAGGTTACGGTTAGGGAATCACTGGGGTTAGGGTATTACTGAGGTTAGGGTTTGGCTGTCACTGGGGTTAGAATATCACTAAGGTCAGGGTTAGGGAATCACTGGGGTTAGGGTATTACTGAGGTTAGGGTTTGGTTGTCACTGGGGTTAGGGTATCACTGAGGTTAGGGTTTCACTGTCACTGGTGTTAGGGTATCACTGAGGTGAGGGTTAGGGTATCACTGGGGTTAAGGTATCACTGGTGTTAGGGTATCACTGAGGTTAGGGTTAGGCTGTCACTGGGGTTAGGGTTAGGATATCACGTAGGTTAGGGTTTGGCTGGCACTGGGTTAGAGATAGGGTATCACTGAGGTAAGGGTTAGGCCGTCACTGGGGTTAGGGTTAGGGTATTACTGGGGTCAGGGCTAGGGTATCACTGAGGTTAGGGTTTGACTTTCACTGGGGTTAGGGTGTCACAGGTTAGGGTTTGGCTGTTACTGGGGTTAGGGTATCACTGGGGTTGGGGTTTGGCTGTCAATGGGGTTAGGGTTAGGCTGTCACTGGGTTTGGGTCTCACTGGTATTAGGGTTAGGGTATCATTCGGGTTAGGGTATCACTGGGGTTAGGGTTTGGCATTCAATGGGGTTAGGGTTAGGCTGTCACTGGGTTTGGGTCTCACTGGTATTAGGGCTAGGGTATCATTCGGGTTAGGGTTAGGGTATAACTGGGGGTTAGGGTTTGGCCATCACTGGAGTTAGGGTTTGGCTGTCACTGGATTAGGGTTAGGGTATCACTGGGGTTAGAACATTAGAGAACATTCACTTCATTGATCCTCAAGGGGAAGTGCACTGCAGTGCATGTGTCAAAATCCGAACTCATAAAATTAGTGACTGTTTTTGGGTCAGATCTTCTGCCTCAAACCTAAATGTGGTCGTTCATTTCCTACTTGCCCTTGTGGTTACGGGGTTTGCATTTGATGTTCAGATGTTGTGTTTTCTTTTTTTGTGTTTTTTCCTTCATTTAATAAATGCAGTAAATAAAATAACTATTCCATATCTTGTGCTTTCAGTTATGCAAGAAACTCCTCGGGTGGGACTGCGCTGGTCTATAATTAGCCTGAATGGACTTTCTTATAAGGATGCAGGTGAATATCGGTGCCAGGCACGGAACATGGCAGGAATATCAGAAGCCCCTATTAAGCTCAAGGTGGTGGGATTCACAAAAGCATCCCATTCACCAAAGAAGTCCCAGAAGACTCTGTCCAGATCATCATCTAAATATTCAGATCCGTTTCAGACTGCAAACCCAGTTCTGTCATTGAAGGACAATTCTATTTTCCAAAACCTCACATTAAGTTTTCCTACAGCTGTTAACCAGACCCAGACTACTGCTCAGCGTGTGCGCCCCACACTGAAGAAAACCAAGCCAGGCCAAGTCAAACCTACAAATACAAAAAGGAACAGGGCGCCCATCAGGATTACAGCTGAGCCCTCGGATACTTCCACGGTTCTGTCTTCTGTAAGACTTGACTGAGATACGGTTGAAGTCAGTGGTGGGCTGTTGACATGGTTCCTGATCCTTCAGTGGAACGTCTTGGACTGACTCCACGTCTGAATCCCACCACTATAACAATATCACACTTACAGAAACCACCAGTTCTATCCAAACAAATCAGAATACCAAGGCCAAGGCACAGATATTAGTGGAACGGAGGGTGAACCCCATTCTGACTACAGATTCCTGTCCTCTGTCAGCCACTGTGGACATAACAACAACTACCTCAAATGTAATAGTTCAATTGAATTGAATTGAATTCAGTGAGCTTTTTTTGGGCAACATGGTGGTGCAGTGGATAGCACTCATACCCAGGGTGGGATTTAAAAAACAAACAAACAAAACAAACAGAGGGAGTAGTGTTATTTTTTTGTTCGGAGCGGGGGTCCATAACTAACGTAACTAATGCTGGCATCAAACGAAAATTAAACTTAACATATGTTCAACATCCAACTCCGGGCTTCTATTCCTTTATCATCCCATGGATCTTACACCAAATTTTCACAACTACTCACCTGTATCCACAGGACCCCCTCCACTGCTCTATGGGCCCCCCACAAATGCTGGGCCCTTGAATTTCTGTTGGTGTGAATGTGAGAGTGATTGGTTGTTTGTCTCTATATGTTTAGCTGTGTGATGAACTGGAGACTCATCCAGGGTGAACCCTGCCTTTGCCCATAAGTAGCTGGGATAGGCTCTGCCCCCGTGACCATAGTGAAGATAAAGTAGGTTCAGATAATGAATGAATGAGCTTGAATCATAAAGAATCTGACCAAAGTTCTATCCAACAATAGTTCTGCTCTGACCGTCCAATCAGAGAAAGGATGACGGCACTGGGGGGGGGTTATCTAGCTGGAATCTGATTGGTTCCAGAAACTGTCCTGATATGTTCCAGGTCCATGAGTCTTCAGAACTGACTCTGAAGGACCAGGGCAGATTAGATGAACCCCGGCAACACAGACACTGAAGTCTGATTGGACCAAACATCTACCAACCACACCCACCAACTGGAAACAGAGGAACCACGAGAAACCGTACGAGATGAACAGAGGAGATACTGGGAAGAAAGGAATACAACGAATGGAACAAATGTTAGAGTTTAGGTTGGAGATGTAGGTCAGTGCTTGGGACGGTGTGTAGTAGTGATTAGAGGTTCAGTTCTTTTCAGAGTTGGCTCCTTCTGTGTCCAAACAGTTCTTAATTTAGTATCATTTGGAACCTAATGTTTTAGTCAAACTTAGTGATTATGAATGTTTGATGTGTTAATAAACCGTTTTGGATTTAGTGTTTTTTTTTTTATCAGAAGCCTCATAAATGCCTTAGTTTGTTCAGTTGTTCTGTCACAAAAGCTTTCTTACTTTGGTTCAAAGCTTGTATCTATTGATCTGGCATCTCACACTGCACTTAGTCAAAATTTGAACATGAACAACCCGCCTCCCTCCAAAGACCCGCCCATTTCCCCCACCAAAGCTCTGACTCCACTCCTCCCCTGATGCATGCGGTGAGAAGCGGCGGTAGAGGCGAAGGTGTGACAGTCTGCTCTGGTTAGGGTTACCTGACCCCTCATCCACTTGGGTTAGGGTTACCTAACCCTTCATCCACTTGGGTTAGGGTTACCTGACCCCTCATCCACTCGGGTTAGGGTTACCTGACCCCTCATCCGCTCGGGTTAGGGTTCCCTGATCCCTCATCCGCTCGGGTTAGGGTTACCTAACCCTTCATCCACTTGGGTTAGGGTTACCTGACCCCTCATCCACTCGGGTTAGGGTTACCTGACCCCTCATCCGCTCGGGTTAGGGTTACCTGACCCCTCATCCACTCGGGCTTGGGTTACCTGACCCCTCATCCACTTAGGTTAGAGTTAGGGTTAGAGTTAGAGTTAGGGTTAGGGTTACTCAGCCAATCATTTAGTCTGACCCAAAAAAAGGATTGGTCGGACTTGTATTAGAAATATATGAGAATTCAACATTTGTGAGTTTGAAAACCTGGTGGATTTATTTTATGTTTTAGTTTAACACAAGGTTATTATCAGCATTTGAAGATGACAAAAGAAAAGTACAATAATGTCATATGGTACAGTAGAGGTTTAGACCTAAAAACAGAACCAGAACTAAAAACAGAACAAGAACAGGAACAGACCTAAAAACAGAACAAGACCTAAAAACAGAACCAGAACAGCAACAGACCTGAAAACTGAACCGGAACAGGAACAGACCTGTAAACAGAACCGGAACAGGACCAGACCTAAGAACAGAACTGGAACAGGAACAGACCTGAAAACAGAACCGGAACAGACCGGAAAATAGAACCGGAACAGGAACAGACCTGAAAACAGACCAGAACAGGAACAGACCTGAAAACAGAACTGGAACAGGAACAGACCTGAAAACAGAAGTGGAACAGGAACAGTCCTGAAAAAAGAACTGGAACACAAACAAGTCCAGTTTTTCACGCCTCATTTCTCAGCACCAGTTTGCCTTGACTCCATTGTGTTGTTCTGTGGTTCTGACTCAGGTTCTACATCTTCAATGTGCACTGATGTGAGTTCCACGCTCAAACTGTGCAGCTTTGTTCAGATGCACCAAAGCCAACTACACTACAGTCACACTGCTCAACATGCCAACTCCACACTCACAGAAACCTTAAATACATACCAAGCTCTGAAATCCTGAGGTTTTCTAGTTTTATTGCTGTCTCTTTCCAGTCAGTTACTTCTGCAACTTTCTTTTTTTTGCTCAGCAAAACTTTATTTGACAAGGTAAAGTATACAATTAACACATACAACAAGAAAATAACAGTCAGATGGAAGGGTTATATAATTATTATAACACATCACCTTTTTTGTTTCCAGATTTATTTAAAAGTTTTTAATAGAGTTCAACATCTTTCAAAAAAAGATTTGGTTTTGTGTTCCAAAGTTACCAAGTAAGAGAAATAAATTAATGATAAAACAGTGTTTTTCTTCTTTTTACTGTATTTTGCTACCGTACTATGTCAGGTTGCTCTCCGGCTTTGGATTCCCCAACTTAACTCTTTTAGCAACCAGTCAGCGAGCAGACATTGAAGACCAAACAATAGGTTTAAATTTCAAACACCTACTGCATAGTATGTCTATAGAGAGTATCAGGCTCATGCACAAAGTAGAAGAGTCTGGTTCACAAGGCCAAGGCTGGGACACAAAACTGATAAAATGTGAAAAGGGTTATTATGATGCCTTTGAAAAAAACAGTCCCTCATTTAGTAGCAGAAGTTGGGTCATAGGCTTCTGCACCTTAGTGGATACACTTATCATGGATCCACCATAGCTATTTCCAGCCTGTCAACATATACCTTTGTCTTTCTATTCCTTTATAGCTTTTTAGGCCCTCGCCGGCATGTGTGCCTGGGCTCAGGCCTATTAAAACCGTATGGTTCTGTTATTATTATTTTTCCTGAATACTTTTAACCCAAACTTCACCCATTCAGCTTAAAGGTGCTGAACAGACTTTTTTTATGTTCTTGAAAAAGTCTCATTTTTATATATATACCTGATCCTAATCTGCAATTCAAAATGAAATCATCAGCACCAAAATAGGTTATTTCCAAATACTATTTCCAGCTTCCCTGGTCGGGTCAGACAAGACTGAACTGATTTA
>JAPTYQ010023326.1:0-11791 GCA_029814465.1 Ostorhinchus cyanosoma
TAGATAGATAGATAGATAGATAGATAGATAGATAGATAGATAGATAGATAGATAGATAGATAGATAGATAGATCCAATACAGTACCTTTGCAAACACAAACATGGACATAAATCACCAGATTACATACACTGTAAAAAAGAAAATGTTGAGATTATTTACAATTTTAAAGCGACCTCCTGCAGTAAAGATTTCATGTTTTCTCATTGAGGTTGCAGTTCATGGTACCAAGTTAAATTATTCTGTTTTCCCAACGATGCATCGTATGTTCTGCTAAAACTTAGACTAGGACAGAGCTGGATTCAAACCATCAACTGTTTGGTTGTGGGATTATCTGCTCTACCTCCTGAGCCACAGCTGTACTGCACACGTGCGGTGGCTTTCCAATTCTGTTGTCCTCTGCCAATGACCTTTCACAAATTCAGTCAATTAATAAATCGATGTCAAGGCTTCAAATGTTCATTCATTCATTCATTCATTCATTCATTCATTCATTCATTCATTCATTCATTCATTTTCTGAAGCCGCTTTATCCTCACTAGGGTCACAGGGGTCCCTTGGAGCCTATACCAGCTGCACAGGGCAAAGGCAGGGTCATCAAATGTTGAAACATCAAATATTTTGTTGGTCTGATGTAAAAAGAAATGTTTTTCATGGTGGCAATGTTTTTTTTCTGTTAGAACTATGAGGATCTCTATACCAATTTTCTTTTTACAGTGCAGTGATTCAGGTAAAAGTTACATCCTGAATATGATCAAATCTGGGATATCCTTAATAATCTGAATATTATCATAAGTCTGCATGTAGACATAGTCTCAGTCGAGGAAAAAGGCCTTTGACTTTTTCAGCTCTGCTGTTTGTAGCCTGTATCACTACTGCCCTGTTTTAGGGCCTTTTTTCCTCCAAATTTGCTCAACATTTGTATGGAAACATACAGTATTGGAAAAAAGTTTCCAGACACCCTCAACATTTTACACAATCTCAAACAATATCATGAAATATTTGCAGAAAAATCTTTTTTGTGTGTCAAATGGTGTGGATGGACCAGACAGACACAAATGAATGCACATGATTTTTTTTTTTTTTTTTAACAAGAAACAAAATAACATAACTAAAAAATTCTTGACACTTCCAACATGCCCTGGATGAGTTTAAAAGAGCATTATCTTACTGAAACATCCAAATTTGACCTCAACAGAACAGTGTATATGCAGAGGGGAGCATGTGGGTTTGGAGAATGGAACAATGACTTAAGGGTGATTCTTAATGCAACACATCACAATAACATGGAGTGTCAAAAAACTTTTTTCCACCACTGTAGCTACTGACTTGTACAGACATGGAATTTAACGCTACCCATGCAAAGTAGTAAAGTCGTATAAAATGCAATGAATATATTCTCATATTACCAAGTTGTCCACATGTATTTTCCATCATATTGTTCATGCCCTGTCCTCTGTTATACTCTTTTATTCTTATCACTGCATCACATGCCAAGCCTGTCTGCCTTTCCAGCTGTCTCCCATCCTCTCTTGTACTTTACCCCTTCATCCATCTTTTAGCCTCTCTCTCTCTCTCTCTCTCTCTCTCTCTCTCTCTCTCTCTCTCTCTCTCTCTCTTTCTCTTCCCTCATGTCTTCTTTCCTGGCTCCTTCTGTCCTGCCTCACAGTCTTCCCTCAGGCCTAACTCATAGTTTTCTGTCCATCAGCACTTTAGGGAAAACGAGAGATCGAGAGCGAGGGGGGGAAAAGATGAGAGGAGTCAAGTGCAGAGCCTTGAGGCCTGCCGACAGAGCAGTGGAGTGGCGACAGGAGAGGAGAGAAAAATCAGAGGTAGAGGGAGCGAGGCCGGCCGATGAGTGCAGACCTTATGCTCCTCCATGCCCGGGCATTGACAAATGGCTGTCTAATGACCTGAGATTAACTGGCTGAGAGGTCAAGATAAAAAAAAAGACCCCTGAAGACAGAATTGAAGAAAAAGCCTAAAGAAAAAAAAATCACAAGGCGAGGGAGAGTGAGTGAATGAGAGTGAGATGAATAGACTTCCCTCCTGAGAACAGAGAGTTCCCAGCTGTTGGGTGAAGACTGTGAGCGGTGTGAGGAGGAAAAAGATGGATTACAGTGTTTGTCTTACTTAAGCTTCCTTCAAGTTGTGCTGTCAGAGGCAGCTGGTCGGCAAAAACTTTAACTGAAGCACTGTAGGTACGGCTTCGCACAAATACTGTTCAACATCCTCAAAGAACTAACTAATGCAGAGGTGTCAGCTGATCAGGAAATATGATCTTACTGTGTTTGACCTCGGACATTTGCGGACATTTGTTTACTTCATTTGCCAGCTCAAGGTTGCTCAAATGGAAAAAACAAAAAAACAAAACAGCAAGCCGGAGAGACCTTAAGGAATCAAAAAAATGCTGCAGTAAAGTTCTATTTCCTGTTTGTGTTCAGCCAATGGGTGAAGACGGCAGAATGCAGTCCATTGGTCACATGGACATATGCTCACCATTAACTCTAACCCTGCTTTACAGAAGCTAGTTAGCATGATCCCTGTGATCAGCAATGACAAGGTAAAATAACCCTCCAACACCAAACGTATCATATTTGATACATGAGTTTTGAAGCCCTCTACATGACCAGTGTCATATTTTTTGTGTTGAAAAACCCGATGTATACAATTAGATACATGCAATACACAGATAATCCACCGGGGGGGAGGAATTCCTTCACCACAGGCCTTTCCAGTGATATGACAAGACTGTCATTAATGAGGAAGGACGCAGAACTTTGACAATTTTGAAAAGCAATTACCGATTTGGTAAACACATTCAAAAATACTAATAATTGAGCACTGAGACCTGATGTATCAAATATGATACAAAATCAAAAATCATACATGGAAATTGATATTTGAAAAAAAAAATGTTGGTTGTTCAGACGGACCAATAAAGGCTCCAGTTTCAAAGAACTGGAAGTTTCTGCCAATGATTTCATGGTTCAGGCTTTACAGGGATAATGTTTGTATGATTAGTTAGAATTTTTTCATCAATTGTGGATTTAAGTACCAGTGCCGCACACCCTGTTTGAACATGTAAAATTAAAAAAAAAACAAAAACCAAGCATTCGTGCTGGGATTCCAGCAGCATAGACCGTAGTGTTACTTACTGAGCTATCTGTGGACATGTGTCTCAGTGCGCAAATATATGTGTTCCAAGGCTCTCCTATCGTTTTTTTTGGGAGGGGGGGGTCTACTGTGACTGTGCACATGCCATTTATGATGAGAGTAGGTATGTAACTCAAAAATAATACAGAAGTCATGTAACACATTACAATTCTGAGACAGTAATATTGTAAGGTAAGGGATTACTGTTAAATAACAGTAAAAAGTCATGTGTAATGTATTCAAATTTAGAAGTAACTTGAACAACATTATGTTAAAGATACTTTCTTTCATAAATGTTATTTTTTTCTTGTAGTTTTCCTTGCTCAATGATAAGGAATGTATAAAATCAACTTTCTCTGTAATATTTTAAGAAATATAAAGAGGCAATATGCATGTTTTATATTGTTTTAAAGTGGTTTATAGCACACACAGCCCAACTGTCTGTTTTGTCCTTGTGTCTCTGTGCTAAATCCTTTGTTAGTTCTGTCTGTGGTCCCCTTTGGTGCAACATTTGCTGCCTGTTTGTTTGTGTTCACGGTTGTACTTTGTGTGTCTGAGTGCATTTCTGTTCAGTGTAGTCTCAGCAGAGAAAGAGACACCACTGAATTGGCTCAACCTGATAAATGATTTAATTCGATTACCACCATCTGTACAGATGGAGTCAGAGGAGAGCGCTCAGTAGGACGGCTCAGGCATTTAAGTCATACGCCACACTGGGATTCAGCGTGACCTTTGACCCAGGCTGGACACTGTGACACGCAGGGGAGGGCCCATGGTGCACATATCGGCCTCTCCTTTGGCTGAAAATAACATAATGTGTGCGTGTGGCATCAGAATCCAATCTTCCCGAGTGAATTGAATAAGCTGTTCGGAGGTGAGCTTTGTGTTGTAAGGCCACCAGCCTCTTTCAAATGTCAGTGTTCCAGGCTTTTTCAATGAGCCACCAAGCAACAAACTGAGGCGACAGAAAGCTGGAGCAGCACACCACAGGTTAAACGCACACAGTTGGGATATAAGAGCCTCTTCATCAATGCATGGCTACTCTCCGCTGTATTAATAGTATTAGAAGATAATCCTTTCACATTAAATTTTTCATTTCAGGAGCCGAGCCCACATTTAGCTCTGTCAATAAGTCTTTGTGCCGCAGTGGCGCCCTTGGCCCTCAGTGCAACAAAGCTCTTATTTCTCAGACAAAGGTTTCTTGAGCCAGCAAGAAACCACTGAAAATGACAATCTCTCCCTGAATGTGCTGTACCATGGGTCAAATGCTGTGCACTTGTGGGAATAGATTAAACAGGCTTTGTACTGTACTGTACTGCATGTCCATCCCTGCAGCAGTGTAAAATACAGTGTTGAAATTGCATTCAGTACAACAAAAAACAGTTTTATGGACTTGGACTTGGTGAGATACACCACATCATATCACACATCACAAACGACAAAATCTATTAATCAAAGACTGTATGACATGGCAAAATATGAACAAAATGAAATGTACATGTTTAAATATGCATCGTTTTTACTAATTTCTCTTGCTTCAGCTCTCCTCTTAAAGTCATACAAGCTGAAACAAGGAGAAAAATACGCAGTTAACTGAAAACACACACCTTCCTTCAGGGGCTCTGTCCTCAGTGCAAATTTATGCACCCCAAGGCTCTCCTATCTCTTGTATTGGAGGGCGGATCTACTGCGTACGCCAGAGGCGATTGCTTTGAGACAGCAAAGGAAGCTGAACTTCAGGAAATGAATGGGCAGAACTGCAGTGTTGAATTTACAATAAAGATATGAATTACATTTAAATTAAAATTGCACAAGCTTGCACTTAATTTTATGGCAATATTGTTCTGGTCAGCTGTTTATAATTTTTCTGTTCATCATTCCCTGATATATTCTCGTATGAGGAACCTACACTGTTGAATTCCCCATTGACGTCGAGCATCGTCTACGAGGCAGCACTGAGCTGTTTTTTTTCACTGCAGGGAAACATGGTGGTAATTGGCTAAATGCATAAAATCATCCCACCCAAAACCCTCCCACAGACATTCAGCATCTCTGGGGGTGAATGGATCAGTAGGCGGGCCATGACGCTGGACTTCGAATGTTGGATTGGATGAATGGTTCAAAAAAGTAGGTATTGGTCTGCAAGGCTGAACCCATTTTGACTGACAGCGACATTGAAACATACCGGCTTCGGAGCCCGTTGGAGCTCAGTCCCATGTGGATACGAGTGGAAGAGAGGTTGTTTGTCAAAGTGACGTGACCACATCAGCTGACGAGAAATAGGGTCAAGTCATGCAGTACACCTACAAGTGTGTGTGTGGTTTTATGGTATAGATGAGGCATAACAGCCTCAATTAAGCATTCCTGTTATTTTGATTTAATTATTGCTTTGCTATAATACGACAAGTTTTATGAAGGAGCCGTAAAATGGGCTTCCCGTTTTATAAACCAGCAACTACCACTGGTGCACGCCCCAGTTATGACAGAAGTCTATATAGAAAAGTTAAATCTGAAGTAAACTAAAGTCTAATATTGAAGAGACAAGAGAGTCTGTTCAAGCAGCATTTGGGTCTGCATGAAATACAAACAGGCAGCCACAGAAGGTACAGTATGTAATGTATTATTATACAGTAGGAACTACAGAACTGCATGGACTGAATATAAAATATCTTTGACATAGGCGTATACTTCTACTATATCCTGCTGTTTCTTATTTTAAATAATTTGGAATGCAATGGAATTCAAAGTTATAACTGAGTCCAACCTTATTAAAATGAACTCTTTGCTTTGGTTCCAAAGTGGTCACATTAGTGAGGTTAAATTGAATTCATTTTATTAGTGTATGATGATAATACAGTTTTATGTCATTTGAAGCATTTATAATGTTCATTTTGCTTCAATCCTTTGAACCTCCACAGAGCGTCTGAATCCTGGACCCGATATTTTTAGAGCACGGACTACTGATAAATAATATTCAAGGAAAAGAACGGACATACATTTCTTCAAACTGAGGTGATGATGAGCAGGTCTCGGCCGAGTGTGATTTGATGTGGGATGGGAAATGAATCGTCTCCCCTCTCATTAAAAGTCCGTTGTTGATTGACAGTAGAAATACTAGGATTATTTTTGTGATTAAATTGGACACTGACGGTGAGCCCACGACAGGTGGAGTGTGTGTGTGTGGTGCTATCCATGGTTCTGAAAGGGTCCATTTCAGAACCATGGATAGCACCCTTATGTTAAACAATGGTGTTTTCTGACAAATTACAATTTATTTGTATGGATTTGTTTTTCATTAAGTCAAAAGGACTTTCAGATGCATCTCTGCCTTTATGTTTTTCACAAATTGCACTCTGGGCTTACTGTTGTAGCAGGTGCATGTACCTTAAGTTGATGCTGATGTGTTTCTACGTCCCAGGGTAACACTGATGAACTGTATGTCCAGCTGTTCCACATGTGCATAAGTGTGAGATGGCTCAGTCTCTTCTGGGTCATGCTGCTCTTCAACCAGGTTTAAGGCATCTAAGTGCTGAGAAACACATATCGCTAGTCACATGGTAAGTTTTATTAGTTTCTCTGCTTCTTCAAAAAGTGTTCTGGTTTGGGGATGAAGATCTGAGAGAACTGCAGTGACCTCCTGCACTGTCTGAAAGGGAGCAGTCTCTTTGAAGATTTCCAGCATCTGGAGCTGAAGATGCTGGCGGCCCAGATCAAACTCCGCAGGGAGAGAGAGCGACTGTGCGTCCAGAACCGCAGGAGGCTTTTTGTTTGTAGCGTTGATGATGGTCTTCTCCCTGAGTGCAGCTACTCTCATTCCACCCTGATCGAATCTCCTTCTGAGTTTGGTGTGAATCAGATCCACTGCTTCATGAAACTCCGCTCTCCATCAAACCTCATACATGATAAGTGATGACGATTCAGGCACTCTGGCCTGATGATAGCGGGCAGGAATTTTGCTTCGCCTGCATTTTTAGACCATTCTGGAGGGCACTCTTTTTCATTCAGATGCCACCTTATTATTAACTCGCAGTGCCCTCACTTTTTCAACCAGAACCTTCACACATTCCGTAGCACCAAGAGCACTACCCTTTTTGCTCTGCAGGGTTTTTGCGACAGATTCACACTGTCCAAACAGCATTTCACAACAGCACAGGCCAAAGTTCTTCCTTTGAGGGCTTGCTTATGAAGTCCACTTTGACCCTGGTGTCCCCTCTAAGATTTCTGTCCTCCTTCAGACTCTACAGTGTTGCCAGTAACACATGGTAGGATAAGCAACTGTGCTGGATCAGTTTTGTTCTGAGTACACATCATGGGACATAAGCCCAAAATGTTGACAACAAGTACTTCTGTAATCAGGCTGCCTTCACATGCTACCTCTTGAAGAACAAGAACCAAGGAATGATTACAAAAGTGCACATAGAGTTAGCGCAGGCTTAATTTTTTTAGTTGGGCCTGATCACCAGATAAACGGTCGGACATGTTGGCAGCACCATCAAAGTAGAAACCCTGAAGTTGAGCGAATGTTGAGGGAATGTTGTGCGTCAGTAGAATGTCCTTCAAACATGTGAACAGCGTCTGCAGAAGAGTCTGGGCAGTTGTACAATCCCAAACAGTCAAAATATGTCTGTAGATCCTTGTCAACATATTGCAGACAGCAAGAAAATGAATCTGCAGGGTTGACATCAGTTGAGCCATCAGCTTTCACTCCATAAAAGCCACAGCCTGATGAGTAGGATACTACTTTCCCTTGGACAAAGTGCACAAACTGGGGTCTGTGTGTTGATGATTTTTAATGTAAATTGAATTTTGTGGTAGCTTTATACCAGTTATTGAATCCTCTCACAACAAAAAACTTTTCCAGACCACAGTTATCCACTTATTAATTTTTTTTGTACAGCTCAGAGGCATCTAAAACAAAAAACAGTCCTTCTCCTCATCATAGTGCAGCCACCTCCACTTTTCAAACCAACTGGGCTGAAAGGAATGCAATAATCCTTCTTCACCAAACTTTCATCCTGAAAAGACATGATCCCGCGGCTGAAAGGGATTTCAGGGCAGCTTCTTGTTGTCTTTCAACTGTTGGTCCTGCCTCTGAAGAGGTGCTATGTCTGGCACTGGCAGCTTTGTTGTGTCCAGGAGTTCGATTGTTTAAAGCATACAGGGACTCAGCGGTACTCTGGGTATTATCCACAGCAGAGGGGGTGCGGTCAACATTCTCACTTTCTGATGGTGTGGCATATTTTATTTTAGATTTTTGATGGATTCTTGAAGAAGTTCGAAATTCGGAAAGGTACAAGGTGGTCCAGAATAGATCCCATTCAATTTTGGTGAATGTAGGTCAAAGGTCGAGGTCACCAAAACTTTGTTTTCACTATGATAAGAGATAGGGCAAATCAGGGAAAACATTTGTGAGGGGCGGAGTTTGTTGTGTCTGGCACCACTTGTTATTGTTATTTAGGGATTCAGTCTCTTACCTCAGTCCAGTAATGTTTTATCATTTCACATCACACCACACATATATTATCTAGTCTTTGTTGACGGCCTGGCAGGTGGTAACAATGTCATTGATTGGTGTTTTACACATAAAACATGCACTCTTTGTCAGAATGACTCAACTCTTTAGACTAAATACATGTTTTTCTTCCACACCAGCCACATCATGACTTTATCTGTAAAAACAGACAAGAACAGATTCAGTCCATCTGGGCCCGAGAAACTGTCTAATAACTGTCAAGCAAATTATGAATGTGATTTAAGTACATACCCAACAACAATTAATATGTTCAATAACCTTATCAGTCTGGTTTACAATCAATTGCCATATAGATGCAAAGAAGAAGTATTTGCTATGAGACAGAAACTGACTGGAATTGAGCCGTTCACTGTTATGATATTAATAACAGATAACATTGTAACTGTAAAATGGGTGACAATATACACTACATGCCAAGTGTATCTAAAAATGATGTCACTAAATGGGTAGAATTTATGATATACATACCGCACGAACTTACAGAAATTTAAAAAGCATCCCTCATGTTTCTAAACATTCATATCTTCATGTACATGAACCCAAAGGCACAGATAAGATTTTAGAACTGGGGGGCAAGCTGTAAATACTTCTGTGCATATATAGAAAATTTCTGACTTGATGAATATTGTTAAACAAAGCCTACCTGATCAACACTAGTCAAACATGATCAAACTTTTATATCTGGTATGTCAATCACAAAACTTTACGCCTTCTGCACATTTTGTTTAAACATTTCCTGATTTCAACAGGATGAAAAATGTCATTCTCAGCACAGAAACTTGAGCTGAATGCTGACAAAAAAGCAAAGAAGAGAAGGAGTGTTGACTCGCTAACTCCACCCACTTCAACTAGTCCTGACCAGTAACGGCTGGCAGTGGAAAATCAAGCGTGCTGGTCCAATGAGTGGGTAGAGCCGTGCCGTGCTGAAGCGTGCCAAGTAGAGTGGTGTAGGGTTTGAGTGGAAAAGCGCCATTATACGACTGATTCATATCAATACAATTAAGTATTTTTACTGTTTACCTCCATCTTGCTGATGATTTCTACACAATTATGGGAAAATTCTCATTGCCCTCTGTAGTGTGGTCCTGAAATATCTCAGTTTCTGGGGGCCAAACAGTCCTACTCCTTCACATGAATGCGCAAAATGGAGGTGGTGGTGGTGGGGGGGTTGGGCCAATGTGTGTCCTTACCCTTCTTTTAGAAAAGTATTGACAAAACAAATAGCCTGTAGTTTTATTCTTCAGTTGAATGTAAAGTACTTTTGTCTTATCCAAGGTGTTTGCTGTCATTGCCAATGATCCTGGGCGACTCTTTCTGTCAACAAAAGCCAGTGTGGCTTTAATTCCACCTAAGCTACTGGATACTGTCAACCCTCTAACAATGATCTCCTGTCTTTCATATGCAGGTTTGATTTCGGTGTGTTGCTAATCTCAGTCGGAGAGTGATTCACAGCTGAGATTTATAACTCTCACCTAACTGCAGTCTTTCACTGAGGGATGAGAGTCAGGGGGCTGGATTGTCAGCAGGCTGGTAAATCATCTCCCAGGATACGGCAAAGTGATTGAAGACAGAAGGGTCGTCCACTGAGCATCGCGTTGTCTTTGTATAAACCGAGACCCAAAGTGTTTCTGCTGCTCATGAGATGTTATATGACAAAAACCGTTCAGCTCTAATTGGTCTCGATGCCCATTTTGGGAGAATATGCAAAGCCTCTCCTAATAAAATAATCTTGGTTTAATCTCTGGTTGTGTTTGTTCATGTTAAGATAACAGCAGACGTTAGTCAAACTCATTTTAGTTCAGTTGACACATGCAGTCTGGGCTGAACCTGGAAAATAATAACAGTGAAAAAAAGGAAAATTATATGAAAAATATGAAAATGTTTACATGTACAAAAGTCTGAATAACATGAGCAACCTGAAATGCCTTAAGGGTTAATATTGTAACAATATTATGCCTCAGGTTATCATTTACTTCAATTACATACATAAAACATTTAGGTACATACAGGTAGAATACTGGTAAAATTGCTCTTACTCCTCTTTAGACATTTCAGATTGTTCACATGATAGTTAGTATATGTAAATATTTTCATGTAATTTTACATTTTTACACTAAAACAAAAAGAAAATTAGTTTTTGTTTTTATTTTGTTAATTATTGCTAGGTTATTATGATTGTTACTGGTCTGACCGACTTGAGATCAAACTGGTCTGAATGTGAAAACTGAATTAAAATAATTTTGACATCATTGATTGATAATTTCTTCAGTTTTCCACAAGTCAGATTGGACCTTTTGTTGGACCACTTTTGGCCCATGGGCACCAACAAAGATGGAGGCTGGTTTTCTAAAGGCTGATGAATTCCAGAGACAACAGAGGTAAGACAAGTGAATTTCTTTTCTTAAAGCAGATAAATCCACCCATCGCGGGGTCAGCTCATTAGTCCTTCATTAGGTTCTGGTGTAAGTGTGAGGTCCAGACGATAAGAGCTGCATCTTCCCTTTTTAGCATCCTGCCACATGACGCATGTCGCCTTTTTATAGAGATGAGTTTGATGTTGCTAGAAGGCCTGGAGATGAATTTAGATCAACTTCACACTATCATTCACTGTCTCGCATGGGAACATGTTGACAATGAATGAACGTGATTTGGATCCCAACATTCTGCGGTGGTGAAAGGCTGCTTTGGTTGTTTATTTTAAGGACAAACCAAACAGTGAAACAAAACATTTATTGAGGAGTCTTAGGCCCATTCCCAATTCACCCCCTGGCCCCTCCCCCTTACCCCCCATACCATGGCCTTAGGGGGGTCCCTACACACACCCACATACACAATACTTGTCATGACAAGACCATATCATCTGTCTGACCTGTGTAGTTCAGCTTTTTAATGAACCCTAATGCTGGTAGGCTTGCTTGTTTTCACGTACAGTACAGGCCAAAAGTTTGGACACACCTTCTCAGTTTAAATGGCATGAGATGGAGCACAGACAGCCAACCAGGGCTCAGCATCACTGGAAACTCCTTTAAGACTTTTGGAAAACATTTCAGGTGACTACCTCATGAAGCTCATCCAGAGAATGACAAGAATGTGCAAAGCAGTAA
>JAPTYQ010023396.1:12223-30135 GCA_029814465.1 Ostorhinchus cyanosoma
GTGTGTGTGTGTGTGTGTGTGTGTGTCTGAGAGAATCTGCAGTTGTCTCAGTTTGTCTTTACGTGCGTATGCGTATGTGCATACATTCATACACTCTCAAAAGAAAGTGTTTTATATAACTATTGAATGTGTAATTGAGAAGCAGATTCAGTCGTCATTTAATTTCTCTGAAGGATGTTATGTTAAGTTGCCCAGTGAAAGGTCAATGCGGTGCCAAGAGAGGATCATTTCCTAATGCAGCATTACAAGAAGTATCAGGCTAGTATTATGGAAATAATATAGGCTCTTGTCAAAGGCTCTATTCAGAGCATGATTTATTTTGCTCTGTGATGGGAAAGTGGTGCTCATTTCACAGTGTATTAGGTGACTGTCTAAATAGTGATGATTCAGTAGCATGGGCACTCATTTTCACGACACATGAAAGGGAGGATCTGTCGATAAACGCAACAATAACAGCAGTCCAAGTTATCTTTTGCCATTTTTTAGCTGCATTTCAAAATGATGTTCTCCCATTCCAGACGAGCTAATTAGATTGTGTGAGTTGCATGATATGGGGTCCTAAACATAAAAGCCTTGCTGGGGAGATGAGCAACGGTTGCCTGTACCCCAGACAGCGCTGATAGTAGAGCCACTCCTTTAATTCCACCCTCAAAAATCAGATCCTAATTGGGTGTCTGATTTTAGTAACTTGTTCAGCAATTTAAGAAAATTGCTTTTTGAAATGTAACAATTTCAGTGATCTTAAGCGTCTCATTTCTCATTCTGTGCACTCCACAGAGGATTGTCTCTTTGCAGGCCTCATCAGGCAGTAATTTAAAGGTCCTCCTTCGTCTGTAAACCACTGATCCCATAGAATATATCATGCAGTTCATTTGGAAGGATGAAAGACTGTTTTTAAGCACATCAGGAGGCAAAATGAAGAAGGGAGAGACATATATTGTGGTTTAAACCTATTGGTGTATTGAGTTTTGTTGATGTTCTCTTACTTTAGTTCGCTCTGTTAATAGTAACCACACAAGCACACATGAAAAAAAAACGTATGCATGTGCAGGCACAGATATGCACAGACATAAACCTATTATGATTTATTAAATCTAACTTGGCAGCATGGAGCGCTAAGACACCAGGTGAAGAATGTAGTTATTAGAGGAGGCACCTGCAGACTGAGCATGGAGCCTTTTATTTTGTTCCTGTGACAAAGAGGAAGACAAAATTTCCACAGAGGCATGTATGAGTGGTGAAGTGTAGCTTAATGGGATGGTTTTATTCATCAAGCGAGGTCTGTGCACTCGTCCACTGCGAAGCTGCCTTGAGGGACAGTGAGTGATTCCGACCACTCAGCCTCATTATGGAATGATATTAATATTTAAGGGGATGGAATTGAGGAATAAAGAGGGTAATTGATAGCATCAAAATGGAAGTGTTTGAACCCTGTTACATTATTAAGACATTTCTAATAGTGCTACCACAATATGTGCCAAAAATGCTGCAAAACCAATTCTCCTTTTTTTTTTTTTTTAAGTGATAAAAATGGTTGAGTACAAAGCTAACCTTTGAACTCAGTTGTGAATGGCATACACAGTCACAGACAAGAATGATAGACACAAATGACTGGCTGATGAATCATTCCAAGCAGAGGAGATTGAGTCACAGCAGCAGCAGCAGGGTTTTCTCCCTTGTTACAGCTAAAGAACCACAGGCCATCCTTTTTTGGCAAAAGAATGAGGGAGAAAACAGTGCAGTCCTATTTGTTTTCATTTCCTGTTTATTTTAATCAAGATAACCAAATGCATGGGGTTATCTAGATTAAGTACCCACACTAGGGACAGTAACCTTTAAAGTCTTCAATGTGTGGGTGTGCATGTACGTGGTGTGTGTTAATCACCTGATTAGACTGTATGGAGGGAAAGTGACATGTAAGCATAAATAAGTCTGCAGGCGAGTAGACTGTGAATGATAATGATGTGCAGGAGTTCTACTTAGCATAACATAAGGGACTGCTGCTTGCGCTCATGGCATTCTTTAGAACATAGTCAGTGGACTTTGTTACAGAGTAGCACTAATTAGGCTTTACCACGTTTAGCCAGCGGCTCTACAAAACCACCATTGTGGCTCATTTCTGGATCTTATGCTTGAATTAGCCTCAGCATTGCATCAGCCAGTGCTGGGGCTGAATGCTAACTTATACTGTTAGGCTACCTGTTATGAGAGCAGCATATGGAGATACAGCCGCGCAGATGCACACAGCCTGTTATTTGATTGTTACCTAGAGATTGATAATCATACAACAAAGGCATCAGGATGTTGTTCAGGCTGTTTAATGAAAAGACTTCCAATAAATGCTTTTTAGTTAGAGCAGAAAAATGCCAGTACACAGACAGATTGCAAACAGATGCCAGTGCACCTGTAGCTTCTAATCGAGTTCCTTTTCTGTTTTAGAGGAAAGAAAGGTGGAAGCCATGCAGCATTCAATTAGTTCAGATAATGTGACTAAATTATTAAATATAGTAATACTTTTGCAGCAGTGATGATGCACAAGAATATCTGTTTGACCTAAAACTTAATGATCTGGGTTCAGATAAAAAATATTAGCAACTAGAGGCAGCAAGTTTCCAAACAAATATTTTTCTTCCGCACATCAAATGAATAATAATATTTATTCTGCCATATACTCCTTTAATCTAATGGTGTATTGCAGCCATATGTGAACCTGTTTATTTAATATTCCTAATGATTTCCAGATAAACTGTTACACATATTCAAACAATTACTTTATAGCTGTTAGTTATTAGTATTAGTACTTTAGTTAGCCTCATCTCATTAAGCTCTGTCAGAAAGTGACTACATGCTAATAAGATCTCATTACTAAAAGGTGTTCAAGAAAATATTAATATTTTTCTACACTTAAAATATGTAAGAAAAAAAATCAACAACAAAAAAATCCAACGCAAAATCACATCAATTGATGTAGGATTGCCTTTTTGCACTGCTAATAGAAACAGTGGTAATGAAAAAAGAATATAGTAGCAATCAAAAGGCTGTGTTAAATGAGGGATGTGTGATTAAGCAGCAGGGCCTCAGAATACTAAGAGGTGGTGTCTATTGCCGGAGAAGAAGAAAAAAAAAAAACCTTAATGCACTGACTGCAGCCAGTGAATTTTTCTTGTGGAGTGCCTGTGTTGGTATAAATAGATAGCCAATTTGTAAAATCGTCCGCCTGAACATAAGCATCTTGGGCCACTCTAATTGGTCAATTTCCCGCCTGTATTGAGTGCCTAGATTGATTTATTGCCTTTTTTAAAAGGCCGTAGGGACCCACAGAACAGCTGTGCCAGCCGTCCGTGCCGGAACTGTTATGAAAACAAGGGGCTGAGTGCTGAGCGTCGGACAGCAGTCACGGCAGCAAACGGCGAGTAGAATGGAGCAGAGCGGCATGGCAGACAGCTGGCAAAGACAGCGTCTGCTGTCTGGCACCACTGGAGATGCAGGATTTATTTCAGCAAACACTGCTGAGTGGAGAAGCCCTGCCCTGGTGGAGATCTCACACAAACACACAATGAGGAATTTACTTGATTGCTGCAATGTCTTAATCATATGAGAGCCTGTGTGATGGGAGCCAGAGAATAGATGTTTTTTATGTCATGATATCCCCTATCCACTTGACACGGAGAGGGCTCAGAGAGAGCGGATTTGAGTGTTCTGTCTCTCGGGGCTTGAATGATAGCTCCCCATCCTGAGCGTATCTTGGCTGAATCTGCCTGTTTGTGAGCAATCACTGTGATTTACTCTCCTGCCCTGTATCAACAATTCCATCACACATACGATTTAGACTATATATATATTTTCAACTACTCTTGCACATGTAACATGCTTCATCTTTGCTGCTTGGTTTACCGGCTCCTACCAAGTGTTCCCTCAAGTAATGTTTGAGACAAGAAGCAACTCAAAGAACTCATTCTGAAAGGGTTTCTGTGTGACTTACAGGGCAACCTATTACCTGAGTGTGCTCAGTACAGAGAATGCTTGAATGACTATGTAAGTGTACTAAGCATCTGCTCTGTGTAAATCAGAAAAATACCTCTTTAAATAAAAACACATGCCTGCATTTCCTTTTGCCACAACACATTTTTCCATGTGACTGTTTTCCCGCTTTTTGATTACATTAGTGAAAACTGATTCCCAGTGGATAGCATACATCATTGTGATACTCATGCACTATTTCAACATGTGTTTGTTTGAATCACATCAAGCCACAACTAGGATGATTACAAATAGCTGTTATTGTCTGGTTAGGAAACATTGTACCACTCTGTGAAGCGTAATCCACTCCATGTTCAAGCATCTACTTTAAGCATCCTAGCCCAGCCATTGACTCTGGTTCTCTTGTGAAATGTGAGTGCAGATAGCTAAGTGTCTCCTTTTTGAACTGTGATTCTTAGAAATTCCTGTATTTAGCACTGGGGATTGGGAGCCTGAGTCTTCCACAGGCATATGAATGCACATTTCGTGAGTCCTCCACTAAAGGCAAGAGACCAAGAGAGTGTGTGTGAAGGAGAGAATGAAAGAGGGAGAAGGAGAGGGAGAGAGTAATCGCACAGTCTTCATCTAGTACTTAACTTTAGGAAATATGAGTCTGGTTGAAGATGAAAGCGACTTAATCTCAAATGCCTCTCTCCTCCTCCTCCTCTACTCTTTCTCTGTCTGTCTTTCTCACTGCCTGCTGTCCATTGGGACTGGCCCATTCCTGCACATTGGAGTGCATTATGTAATCCCCTCCAAGTCTCCACACCCTGCAGTAATGGTTTAATTAGTAGAGGGAAAGTAGACATCATGGCATCCCACCTGCCATGATTTCTGAGTGATTTCAGCAGCAGACACCTCTCGATTTATCACTCGTCATCTACGTTCTGTACGAAACATCGTCCGTTTGATATATTTTTTTAAGCAGAATTAACTAAGCTTGTCTTTTCATTGTCCCGTGTGCAGCTTGTGGCCACAACCATCTATCCTCTTCCCTTTTCCTCCAGCAAGCTGTCTCTCCACTCCACCCAGTCCCTAGCCAGCCAGGCAGGCAGTGCGGGCGTGCTCAGTCTGTCAACACCTCCACACCACTCGCAGTGTTTGAATGGTAACAGGAGGAACCATACAGACTTGCCAGAACAGGCCTCAGAAACAGGGGGTTAATAGCAGCCAGAGTATGATGTAAGCTGGTCTGCCACACATAAGCCTTTCACTAGCAGACGGTGTTTTAATAGATATTGAGTCCCACTCCAGCTCTGTGGATAGTAAACATTTTGAAATTGTTAAGTAAGGATGTTTATACTGTGAAACACTGTGCAGGTTTACATTGGACACTGAGGGATTTGTGTTATTATATGAGGAAACACAAGCCTCCATTTGTGTTTTGGTGGTTTATACCGCTAAGTAGCATGTGTTGTGTGCAGAAGAATTATTAGATGGTTTATATTTAATTTTCAAATAGTTTCACTTAATCCATGTTTTTCTCTGTTGTGTTAAATATTTTCAGATTCATTTGTCAGAGGGGTAAGAGTTCCCTTGAAATGTAGGCCATCACAATTGTTGAAAATGAATTTGAAAATTACACTTTTTTTTTTTTCCAAACACATAGGTTCAAAATGGAGGATAGAAAATTTGTGGGTAATAGTACAAAAAAAGCTTTCAAAATGACTTTAATAAGCCTTTTCACATGTATTAGCTAAAATAGAGTAACATTTTCTGTCACCAGTATTTTTGTTTTAATCTCAATCAAATTTTGCTCAAGTATTGCAGAAATGACATTAAAAATAGCTTGACATGGTTGCCATGGTGACTCACCTGGCCCATGACTTTATCACAATGAATTGCGATCATTTCACACCCATGTCATCTCCATCTTTGCTGTCACTGTCTCTACTGTACACCATTTCCAATACAGACAAAAAAAAAAAAAGGGAAAAAAAAATGCTTGACATGACTACAAGTTGCAGCATATGTTTGAAACTTGGCAAGTCTGAGGCAGAACCCAGAAAACTGAAGAAAGGTCAAACCTTATGTTGGCAGTAGGTTCTTGTTGCTACAAATTAGCCAGTTTGGTGGTCTATTAATCAACTGATTGAAGATTATTCACTGTTGAACAACACATTCATCATTGAAGAGCATATTTGTCATTGTGCCAAGACAAAGCCACAACTAATAACACTTGTAACAGAGTGTTGCGTACGGTGGTGATACATTTTGATGTAAACAAGCATCCTCACATTCATTAATTTGTAAGTTTATCACTCTTCCACCATCCACTGTATGTTAAAAGGATATAGTGCATTTTCAGAGAATAATAATAACATTTTTTTATTTGAGTTGTATTTTTATGTTTTCAAAAAGATGTGATTAATTGGCTTTTCTCTGTTTATTTCATTCTGTGATAATGCACAGTGCAGTATACTTTCTCAAGTGTAGAATATAAGTTTTGCTTTTGTAGGTGTATGATAGTTAGGCTTATAGGATGAAGTCCAGAATTTATTAAAGCCAGTAAAGTTGGACGGAAATATTCTTACCTCTTCACATGAAATGACTGTGACAATGTGATTTATTCTTTCTGGATAAAGTGTAACAGGCTCAGTATGTAATCCATGCACCTGGTCAAAGGTGATTTGTGTTATGTATAAATAGGAATAAAAAGAGGACTGTGTCTAATAACAATATTATTTCTACTTTATGCACAACAGTGTATAAGCAACTTTTCCAATTGTTCACTTAGATTTGCATTCTGCTTCTGTCTGATATCTGTGTGTATCTGTTTTGAACGTCCATCTTGCTACATGCTATAGAACAACAACAACCTGTGGCCTACAACTACTCCATGAAAATGGCAGATTTGGACAAAAACGCACATCTTCTTTTGTAAGGATTTGCATTTTAAATCCATAAACTGTTTATTCATGTGATCACTGTTCATCAAAATAATTTCGCACCTAATACTATTCTGCAACGGCACCGGTTTCTTTGCTCAGTACCAGCCCAGACAGCTGTGATTTGTTTAAAGAACTAGCCAAACAACCCACATAAAATTTTACTGCTATTCCAGAAAGATAGTGCATGGTACCGGACATATCTACAGGAATGGCACAATGCTAACAAAGTATAGAGATAGGTCTATACATAGAGACAGACGCCGTGAGAGCACTGCAAATTTTGGAACTAATCAGACAGATTCCCAGCCTGCACATGTGACATCCCCACGTCTCTACTGCGCAGACTTTGGCTCCAAATGGCATCACACTGACAACATTGCACCTCCCATGGTCTCTGGATTTTGGCTTCATTTTTACACTACAGGAGAAAATGGCACCACAGCGTCCATCGCTATATGCAGTTTTTGGTGCATGCTTGCTGTTGGCTAGTCTTTTCTGCAAATACAACTTTAGGGCCAAGCCTACTCTTTTGTTATATGAGACATTTGCCATCTGAAGTTAATTACTATGTTTTTTTTGTTTTTTTTGTAACACATATCGCCATCATGCATGTGTTTTTAGGCATACATCAGATCAGTCAGTGCTCAGGAAATGTTACAAATCTGCATAGCTTATGCTAAGTGGCATTAAACAAAATACAATATTAGTTGCCCAAAAATCAACATATAGCGGGTAAACTCATGTGTTCTTTATTTTTTAAACATTTACCTGTAAAAATATTCAGTCGCACATGTAGTGACAAAGCATTCAATCAAATATGGCTGGTGAAACTAATTATGCGCACAATATTTCTAAATAGCATTTTCATAACACATTATTTGACAAACTGATTAAACAAACACTGTAAAACCAACTCTGAAAAACAGTTCTGTTTTTTAGTGACTGAGTGAAAACAAAACAAACGCTAATTATTAGCACAAATAATACTTACAGTTACGTTGATGTGCAAAAGGATAATTTATTATCTTAGTTAATTATTTGGTTGTTGATCATGTGCTTTAAATGTGCACCAGCAGAAAGCTGATTTCACTTGTGTTTGTTTTCCTTTTGTGGGTTATTAGGATTTTTAATATTTGTTTTTGGTGATGGGAGCGTGGCATTAGGGGTCAGTGATGTCTAGACTTTTGATGGAGGCTCTTTATTTTTAAAACAGAAATTTAGAGAGTGCTGATCTTTCATCTGTTTTTGACATCCCATTCTTTATGCAGCGTGCAGGCATTTGTTCAGAATAACAGTAAAATTACTGATTTTTCTTGACATGAGTGAGATTTCTGAACACCTGGGCCTCATTTAACCCAGTGTGCCTTTTCATCACTTTGCAGCCAAAGTGATATTACCATTTTGACGGCCTTTGTTAATATATAATCACAGAGTATTAACTTTGCATTGATGTTGCTTGTTTATGTTAGTGCACACTGTAGTGAGCCCTCCAGTGCTCTTCATGTGAAGGGCTTATCAGTGAGAGACGAGGCCAGCCCCACTCCCAGGCAGAAATCTGCCTCTCACAGGAAGAGAGTCTGTCCTTGGGTCAGGATTCACTCAGCTTTTGGCACAAGTGCATGCGCACAAACAAACTCAAATTTTGCATAGGGTTAACAGCACCTCCTTCACTGCTTCTGCCATCCTGGAGGGCTGAATAGAATTAAGCAGAATTTGATAATGACTTATTAAAAACTGTGGCTGAATAAATGAAGTGTGTTGTGTAGCCATTAGAGGATGGGAGCTATTATGTTAAACGTTTTGATTTGTGAAGTGGGGTGTGGATTTGCTAATCCAGAGACAGTTGGGGATGCTGGAGGGAGGAATCAAGCCATGCATATAATATGAGAACATTAGGTTGACGTACACAGACGGGTGCTTCTGAGCAAGAGAAATATGGATGATCGATGAACTCCAGAAGGAAAAAAATTATGGATATGAAATAAGCTAATTTATCCCATAAAGCTTAAGTAGATTAGATGTACAGTATAGTTATGGAAAGCAGTCACAGAAGTATGTTACATTCACTCAAAGTTTTATGTCTACAACTCTGATCCCCTCTCAAAAAGTCATGTGTGCTACAGGTGAAGGTTGAAAAGATATATCTATTCATGGACAGATGTTACTGTATTATAGCTTGGCCAAAGCAGGCCAATGAGGATGGAGCATTTCTCTTCAGCATTTTCCTTGCCTGACTGCCAGACTCCGTCTGAGACTGATAAATCACCCTGCCCAGGCCCTTCTCCTGTGTTTTCTTTTCAAATGTAGAATCGATGGATTTTTCCTTCATTTCATTGACCTGTGCATAATGGTGCTCTCACTCCTCTACCACTGGGAAGGAGCCCAGCGCTGCAGACGTGCTTGCCCAGGCAAAGACAGGCGGCCTGGGCTTTGTGTTGCTTATTGTTCAGCCTGAAGAAATTAATGTGCTGTGAAATTAGCATTTTATCTGACTGCAGATACAGTAATGGAGGCAATTAGAGTGCAGGGGAGAAGCAGTGCTTGGGGTAGTGGAGAGGTAAGGGACAATCCTCGAGCTGCAGGAGCCCAGCGGAGAGTTGCACAGCCGGCCTCACAGATAACACAATCACCTCCGTCTGACACGCAGCACAGTCTGACTTGAATGTCTGTTGGTTAATAAAGAACACATTTTTTGCATGAAATGACATTGTATCACTTAGATTAGCTAACTGGGAAAGCACACTGGAAAAAATGACTGTAATATAATATCTTTTATTCATATGTTGGCAGGAAGGGGATCTTTTTATGCATTTGAGACTACTGCTCTGATGTTGGCTTTTACCTTTTTTTTCTGTTTGGAGTTGCAGAGTTGACAGAACTGATAGCTGAAATTATTGGAATGGGATGAGGGAGAGGCAATGAAATCAATGCACATTTTGAGCTTAGATCATTTCTCATCAGTTATTTTCAGACATGACATTGTGTATTTACAGCTGCAGGGGCGCATTGTCAACTCTCTTTATCACGTCTCCAGATTGAAATTGATCTCTCCGATTGTTTGCCACGGGCAAGGAGATGGACCTTATCAGATGCCGAGGAGCTGCCAGTGTGCTGTGTTGTCACCTGAAGCCTCGTAGATTGTTTATTTATTCTTCAAAAGACTCTCTGATGTGATGCCGGAGGGGAGATGCTAACATAATGCTATGTTTAATTCTGTAAGCTAAAAGACAATTGTGACACCAACCTCTGATCCTTTTCTGGTCTGCTGAGGTTGTACCTGTCTCTACAGTATGCCCATAAAGCGTTATTAGACACTCACACTGTTATTGCATTCCTGTGTTATAATGTACTTATGGAACTTTATATCCCCCTGGCTTGCACGAACATCCTGTCAGGGTCTGGCTCAAATATTGACATAGCTTATGGTTACACTGAAAAAGTTTCTTCAAAGTTCAGCATGTAGAGAACAGATGAAATGTTCTCTCTTTGGTCCATATGACCTGAGTGGTATGCTTGGTTGGAAAGAGCACAGTCAAACAGGTGCACAAAGACTGCTGGTGAAGACAGGTTTTAGGTACATTTTGCAATAAATTCTGCAAAACTAATCTGAGATGTGGGTTTCAAATGCCAAATTGTTTTATTTACTTTAAATATAAGGATAAATTGAGGATTTAGTTGTTTTTCACCAGTGAGAACTAGTGCATTTTTGTTTTTTCTTGCATTTTTACGTGATCAGAAGAGTAATAGCAGCACAAGCTCACTTTATTACAGTGTTTATTCATTATAACTAATTCTCTAATTTTCTGCAAAAAATATGGGTTCAAGCAAGTGTGGCAAGAACTTTATTTTTTTCTTTTATAAATCTGTTGGGGCGAAGCCAGCCACCCACCTCCAGTCCCCCTCTGCTTTTCTGAGTAAAGACAGCATGACTTCTGCAGTCGGAGGATCACGCCCAGTAAGAACATTATCCCAAAGAGTGCACTGGGCTGGCAAGAGTCTGAGATAATACCCCTTCCTCTTAAACTCCACCGGCTCCAGCTCGCAAAGTAGAGGGAGAGACAGGGAGACCTTCCCAAATGATACCCCACAGCACCCATGAAACCAATTGTCCCCCCACCACCTTATGCTTTAGGGAGGAAAGTGAAGGGATAGCTGGATGTCTGCATAATGTCCTTATTCTCAAACATGAGGGTAGAGTCCGTGTGTCCATTAGTGTCAACACACCAATGCTAAATGGGCCTGGGCGGTCTTTTTTTTAACTGCAGGAGTGTTTCTCAGTCTGTGTAGAGTGCGGTAGTTGGTCCACAGGGTATTATCCTTTCTGATTGGGAGGCTGTGTAGCCTCTGAGGAGAAGGAGATAGATGAGGACATGCCACAGAGCTGAGGTATGTGTATGATTAGAGAGGCAGCTCTGATACCTGTCACCAGCAGCATGTTTACGTGCTAAATGATGCTGATCGAATGGATGAGTGTCAGCAGTGCAGCAGATGAATGAGGGGTCTTAAGCAGTCATTTACAGTATCTTCGGTGTGAGATTAGCCACATTACACAGTGATACTTACCAGGGACACCTTTTGTCTCAAAGAGCTCATCGTGAAAATACAAATGGGATTCCTGCAACCCCGTCCTTTTCTTCTCTCACTCTCTCCTTTACAGCTCGTCATTGTGAGTCGAATTGAAAGGCTGTCTCCTCATTAAGGCTAGTGTTGAAGTGGGCAGTGTTACGCAACCTGAGTTATCTACTCAGCACTCAGCCCCGGCTTACAGCAGACAAACCCCCTCTTCCCAGGGCCTGTTCCTTCCTTGTGCTCCTCCGCTGATCTCAGACCAGGTGTTGTGGCTTAGGCCGACATTCAGTGAGGGGACCAAATCTGTCCTGAGTCCAGCGTAATCAGAAAGCCCCAGGTTGAATGCAGACTTGGCCCGGGGCCTCACATCTTGTTTGAGTTAACAACACAAGCTGAATGGCCTGTTTACGATCTCCACAGCAGGGGCAGAAAACCTCACTAAATCTGTCTGGATGGCTGTCAGATGTGGAACAGATGTGCTGAAATGGAGGAAATTATGTCACTTCTTTTTCCCCTCTCTCATGTGACCGTGATGACTAAAGAGCTATGATCAGGGCGATAGGTTTATGCAGAGGGAGACTCGCGCTGTGGTGACAGTTCTGCCTCGTCTTTCCTTTCTTCATTGGCTAAAAAAGCACATAGCAGAGAACTGCTCCATATATGCATCACAATGCCCTCTACAGGTGCATGGTGGTGACATTCTGTTTTCTTGACTGATTGCTCAGTGCATGGCTTATCTGATTGGTGAACACTATGTATGTTATCATGAGAACAACAACAAAAAAAAAAGCTTATAATAGTAATAGTGACAGAATAATATGACCTGTGATCACCAAGCAGAGTTTTAGAACAAGATCCAGTGAGATATTACATACTCAATTACTTTTTAAATGTAGTAGCTTACAAGTTACTAATTACCCTGATAAAAATATAAAAGGATATATAGCTATTGCAAATATAGCATCAATAAATATAACTTATTGCATCTTTAACAGGTATTTTCAAATGGGCATGACTGTACACTTGGTGTTTCTGGTTTTGTTGAATTTTAAGCATTAAATAACAATTACAATAACAATCTGCTTTATGTTTTCGGCAGATTTATTCTACATATACGCTTTTTACAAAAAACAATATATCTAGATGTACCTGCACCAACATTATGAATAATGAGTGTATTTCTCTGAACATTTTACACATTTCAGTAACTGGAACAGATTTCAACTGCACTTATTTTTGTTATTCAATTAAATCCTGTACATGTAACTAGATAGTCCCTAAACACAACTAATACCCGCAAAGGCTCTGTAGGTAAAGACCTTCTTGTAAACCTTACGCCTGTGTAACAAGAACAATAAAGTGGAGGGCCAGTCTGTGGCAGCATTAAAAATGTACACTGTCAAAGGTACAGCCTCCTTTACTTTACCTCAAATATTTATTCACTCTTAGGGACCTTGAAAGCCTCGACGTGGGTTGCCAGAAGGTCTAAAGAGAGAGCTAGAGAGAAAGCTGGTCACACCTTTCTATCAGTCTGGACTCTACTCTGTGATTCTGCGTCTGACTTACAAGGAAAGAATCAAAGTGCACTTACTGCCAGTGCCTAGGGACATCTATCACAATGGCTACAATATATGTGGCTGTACATCCATTAAGGTGATGATGAATGCACCTCTAAACATTCAGCTTCTTTGATATTTTCAGAACCAGCCCGTAGATATTCCAGCAGCATCACCCTATTTCACGTCTTTATATCTTGACACGCACAGCCTGCGCAAATTGTTTATGTGTTTATCTTCGATGAGTGTGTCGCGCAGCATTGACTTGATTAGTTTATTTGTTTTAATGCATCTCTTGCCTCTGTCTCCTTATGGATGAGCGGGCTCACATTTGCTAAACATGTGCAATGTTTCAATTATAGTCATAATTTACTTCATGTACTAGAAGGGGAAGTAGATTATGAGTGCACAGAGAGATGAGAAGGTTTTTTAATGAATGTTGGGTGTATTGCTGTGTGCATGTTTCTTTCTCATGAGCTCATGTTTCAGACACTGTCCCTTTGTGAGCACTACAGAGAGGCAGACAATGAGCAGACACTAAAAACAGACATAATCAGAGTATTTTTTACAAAGAAAAAAAAATGTGTATTTTTAGAGCTAGCTTAAGGTTTAATTAAAGTAATGAAATGGACAATAAGGGCGTTGTCAGTTTTTTGTGCATGTTTCGTCCCCTCTGTACATGCTGACACGTTGTGATGTTTCATTTTCAACAATGAGTCTTTTCCTCCGTCTTTTGGATATTCTTAAATCTCTTATCTTATTAATCTTTTAAAAAAAGAAGGCTTTTTGCCGCAGGCGGCAGAAGAGGAATTTGTGTTTAGTGGATTCCTGTTCCCAGATGAGGAGAGCTAAATGAGTTTGGAGGCTTCCTGAATGCTCTATAATTGTGATGAGGCTCTGTTCCTCTGAACAATTAAAGATGCAGGAGCCCTGTCTCTTCTGAGATCCATCCCAGATCACTATCGTTGAGTCTTCCCAATAAATCACACACACAATGTAGTCGGATGATGACCACCTCTTGTCTTTTCTCTGCCTGGCTACTACTTTAAGAGGAAATTTTAAGGTCAGCACCGTGCCCGACGCTATGATCAATTTATATCTCACTGTTGAAGCATTAGAGGGTAGAAACAGATGAGTTGCCAGTCTCCCCAGTGGTCTAACCCCCCTTTCCTCCACTGCTTTTTGTTTCACATAGCAGGCTTTATTTGTCCCCTCAGAACAAATCGGAGAACAAAGCTGCATAGCTGCCTGGTCTGTGGAGCTGTGTGGCTATGCTAATGTCTCTAGGCTGGTTGGAGTCTTATTGAATGGGTGAGCAGAAGAGGTAAATAAGCGTGTCTGGATGAGAGGTGGGGGCCAGCGGGTGAAAGAGATGAAGTAATAGACTATTCCAAGGGTCAGCCCATGTGAATGCAAATATTTATATAAGTGATTAAAATACCCTCCCCACATCCCGCCCACTTCATTTAAATGAGGAACTAAACTGTAAAACGATTCATCTCCTTAAGGCAAGTCTGAAAGAGGAAGCAGGAAGAGGCATTTGTGGGTGGAAAAAAGAGCAAACAAACAGTGACGTAAATCTGACTCACTCGTCTTTTGCCTTCACAATGCAAAGATTAGAGCAGCAGGCTCTTTCGGGAATGCAGATTTCATCCGTTGCTTTTCTTAGACTTTCATCCTCACAGTGACGAGTCTGTGGAATTTCACACTGTCACAGCCATTTCTTCAAAGGGTCAGAATAGCTAATCTTGCTAGTAATATAGCTATCATTCATTTTTCTTTATCTCTAAATATACATTGTTTTAGATAGACAGTACAATATTGCTAAAGTGGCTATAATTCTTTTTGTTTTTTTGCGTCAACAGCTATGCCTTTAAATGTGTTTTATTTATCCGTTTTTTTTTGTTTTTTTTTTGCAGATTTGGCCTTCCTTGCACGAAAAGATGAGAGAACTCTAGACATTAGCTTTATGTATCCTCGACAACATTCATCTAATCAAATTACTCCTATCGTCACATCTTCTGATTTCTTTATATGATAGGCGCAACAAATGGATTCTCAAGTCAGTTAGAAACCATGACCTACGGCAATTTGTCACAGAACCAATCAGGTTTGTCTCAGCCATCTCCTCATCTGATAACTGTGGGGAATCCTGAGGTGCACACACTTTAACATGCAGCTGTCTAGATCTGTGTCCTGCTCTAATTGAAATCCGGATGCGATAACATGCTCATTATGGAGGCAATCTGAAGAGATGGACTCGAGCCAACATCCCTGCCAGGGTTTTGCCTTGATGTAGTGTTGATGTGGCAGGCTTGACCACTTTTTATCAGGAATCAATGCCTCCGACAGTGTAGTATTTCATCCTACAGCACATAAGCAGTGGAGAAGTTGAGTCAGTGAGTGAGTGTCTCTAGTTACATCTGAATTTGATTAGCCTATCATCATCTAGCAACAACATTGTTCCCAGTGTACCCCTGCAAGGGAGTTGAGCAATTTGCTTTTTATTTTGATGCCTTAATGAAAGCTTTGTGCTGAGATATAGCCCTGTTAAGTACAATTAACAAGTGGATTGCTGGACTGCATACTCAGGCATCCTGCTGCCATTCACTGCTTTAATAGTAGAGCGTCATTTTATGGAAATTCCCTGTGTAACTCCTAACAAAATCACCAGCTTGTAATATAAAAAAACAAATTCAAGAGGATGTTGCAGTGAATTTTTTTTTTTTGGGTCAATCACATTCCAATACGATCAAGAAATTACTAAATTCATAGTGTAGTGATGATAATTTATGACTCTGTGGTTATTATTTCTATAAAAACAATGTATTATGATAGTCATCCAAAGCACATATTTATTGAGATATTTACCTGCTGCAATAGTTCTCACTTTAATAACGTCTATTTCTAATTTTGCTGTCAAATATGAACTCTGCGATTACGTTTGAATTTGAATATTTCTTTGGCATCTCTTCAATGTTTAATCCATTTCCTATTTATCTGTACGTGTATATTTTCATCATAGTGTAATTTAACTATCTTTCAGAAAGGTAATGAAATATTCAGTAGTGTAAATGGATTCACTGAATGGGCCTCACCTATCCACATTAGAGTAATGAGTACGGCCGAGCACAAAGCAAAACACTGCAGATCGCTCAGCCCAGGTTTTAGCAGACAACATTGATTACTTCATGCCTCATCATCAGGGGTAATTACACAGTACTGTGCTCATTATTCAGTAATGGTTATTGGACAGAGCTGAAAAATATGTGTAAAATATAACTTTATTGATGTTAAGGCTTAAAATATATAGTGTAATCAATAACAAAGGAAAATCACTTTCAGTTCAGTATTTATTTAAGAAAAATAACACTTTTTTTTACTTGGCACCACTGCAAATATGGTATATTGGAAAGATTTTGGGCGGATAGAAAGCTGCATTATGACCTAAGCTTGGAGAAATCTTTTTGGACCATCTGATGTCAACGGGAGTTATTTAATTTCCTTCTTTTAGGGCCTTTAGTGGTCATCAGGGAGCATTAAACATGGTGCTACAAATCCCTCTGACTTTGCTGTGCCTGCAGCTTTGCTCACACCTTAAGTCAACTATGTCGCAGTCAGTACTGTTCTGTAAATACACGTCACAGATCAATGCCAGTCGCTTCTACACTTTTTTGTTTGTTTGTGCATTGATGTTACTTCTTTCCTGCAGTCCACTGGGATGCATAGGGTGCCTCGGTGGTTGTGCATTACAGTTTCTCTTATTTCTTTTTTTACATAAAGTATATTTCTAGTAGTGTAGTCAACATTTACAAGGAGACGACATCTTTTATTTCATATGTATAATTAATAAGATAATTATATCTGACTTTTATGTTGCCTTACCACAATCACTTTATTTTTATTTTATGTTATTTATTTGCA
Organism: Ostorhinchus cyanosoma; assembly: GCA_029814465.1. Classification (NCBI taxonomy): domain Eukaryota; kingdom Metazoa; phylum Chordata; class Actinopteri; order Kurtiformes; family Apogonidae; genus Ostorhinchus; species Ostorhinchus cyanosoma. The sequence continues at coordinate 29,184 of JAPTYQ010023396.1, forward strand.
CATACAAATATAAAATAAGACAAACACATGTACATATCTCTCTTGGTAGGGAGAAGAGTACGAAAATGTGCAGGTGAAGTCGGAAACCAGAAAGGCTTATAGACTTGTAGACTGACCTCATCTTGACCTTGCTGTATTTTAAACAAAATAAAAGAATGTCATTTGCATACGTTCCATGAAGTAGAGGGATGAATAAAAATGACAGAAAAATAGAAGAAATGATAGGTATATATCTATAAACATCATTCCTTTCAATAACATAAAGAGTAAAAAGAAATGAATAATAATGATAAAGCAATAAATAATAATGATAATGCAATAAATAAATAAATCAGGAAAATTTATTTAATACTAGCTACAGAATCCTAAACCTACATCATATTTAGGTACTCAGATAGAACTAGCATGGCTCTACATCACATAAAAAAATAATTTAAAGCAACGTGACATTAATACATTTTGTCACAACACATAGAGATACTATGAGTTGTCAGGTGCTGAGTGACTGATTTAAATCAACTAAATGCAACCATATTAAAGATAAAGTGACAGATTAAATAAATAGTATCATATAATATCTAGTAAATATAAAGCCAGTGGATCCTGCTTACTAATAGTGCTGCTAAAAGCCACCATTTTTGCATCCGCAGAAATGTTTCACTAATGATATGCTGGCACAAACACAGTCATAAAGATTTCCACCTGGGTGCAATTTCATCGTTTTTTTTGTATCTTTGTGTCTAGTGTTAAAGTCTTTTGTTCACATTTCATCACATAGACCGGTTGATAATGAAAACTCTCTTTAATTAGCAGCGACACATACAAAAATTTATAAATAAATAAATAAAACACACAGAGGGCACTGCAATCAAAAAATAATTTTCACGTATTATGCTATAATGTACTATAACACAATTGACTGTTATGTTAGGCTACAAATAATAGGGCACAG
>JAPTYQ010023396.1:34321-57415 GCA_029814465.1 Ostorhinchus cyanosoma
ATTATTATTATTATTATTATTATTACTATTTAAAAACACCTGCACACACTCATGTGACTACAGGATATCAGGATTTATCACCCATTTGCCTACCTAGGTCTGTAAATAATCGGAATTGGCACTACATTCAAGGTTCTCTAACATCTCCTAAGGATATCACCTGACTTTTCCTGTAACACAACCTAGCTGACATTTGTCGCTTGTCCTTAACAGGATCAGAAGTAGCCAGGAGTTGCACTTTATACGGCTTGTTTTCAGGCATTTCTACCAAACCAGTGATCCGTGAATCCAGTTCCAGTTCTGGGCTTGGGCTGGGGCTGGTTCAGAGTCCATATAAACCTTCTAAGAACATTCAAAGACGACTTTCTTTTGCCACAAACTGAGATCCTGTCCATACAAAGACGGTTTCAGTCGTATCTGCAAAAGTTTAGCATCAGATAGGCCTTTTGTCCACACAAAACCGGCATTTTAAGTCACTGAAAAAACAACTTTTTGAAACTAGGTCCCAGAGTGGCTAAATTTTAAAACACTAGTTTCACATCTCCGTCTGTATGACCAAACCACAACTTTTCTAAAATGATGATGTCATAGCCCCAGCTCTTTAATCTTTCACCTCGGAAGCAAGACACCACTTCATAATAACAACAATGGCGGTCTAGAGTAGTGTCCGTGCAACAACAGGTATTGAACTTATTGGAAATATTGAATCAAAATCTTCGTCTACTCTTTCATTACAAAGAGCAACAAGCAACCATAGCTAACAATATTCACTACATGCTCTTGGATCTACTTTGGAGAGGGGCAACCAGAACAGACCTGACACGGTAGAACCAAAGAAAGAAGCTTTATTCGAATGCTCCAAATCTTCTTCTCGTTTTTTTGCGAGAGCATTAAAACGCCACGTACAGGCCTGGTATTTGTAACACATCGTTTTCAGTGGTTTTCAGTGGTTTTGTGTTGACGCAGATATTTCCTGAAACGACTCTGTGATTACGGATCACTTTTTTAAAACGACAAAGAAAACGATCGGATAGGAAAAGATGCGGTTTTGTGTGGACATGTCCTAATTCCTCATAGATAATAATAATAATAATGGATTAGATTTCTGTAGCACTTTTCAAGACACCCAAAGCGCTTTACATTATTGATTCATTTTTCATTCGCTCTCACATTCTCCCTCTGGTGGTAAACTACATCCTGCCCTGGGGCAGACTGACGGAAGCATGGCTGCCAATTCGCGCCAAATGGCCCCTCCGACCACCACCGAACATTTACACACATTCATACACCAGTGTGAGTGGCACTGGAGGCAAGGAGGGTGAAGTGTCTTACCCAAGGACATAGTGACTGACTAAGAGAGAGTGGGATTCGAACTGCCAACCCTTCGGTTATTGGATGACCCGCTCTACCTCCTTGAGCCATGGCCGATCTACGTCATCATGTCATTGTGTGCGTACACGTCTCCACTTTCCCCAACAACACTACAATAACTTCAAGCAGCCAACTACTGCTTTGATTTCACATCCATACTGAAACCCAGTTGTTTTTCTTTTCTTTAAATGATGCAAGCACTAGATTTACTCTGGATTTTTTTCTTTGCAATTCTTGGTTCTTGACCAGTGTTTGTACTTTGGCTGTCAAAATGCAACAAACTGGTTTGAGATGAAGCCCCTGATCTCTAACTGCCTTGGTTGCCCGTGTTTTGCACTCAAATAAAAGTGAAAAATACTGATTTGGTAAGGTTGATATCTGACATACTTGAATAGCAGCGCAATGCAATCATTTTTACCGTCACACTCTACACCAACCTTATTGACAGAATTGAAGAGTTTACAGTTTGTAGACCAGATCAAGGTAGTCCTTTCCTGGAGAGAACAGAAAGCACTGGGCCATGACTTTATATTATCAAAGAAATATTTCCTGTCTGACATTAGATGATCTTATGATAGACTGTTGTTCCTTCATTTTTCTGGAGTGGACAGATGCCAACTAACATGACTGCTCCTGTCACTTGAAAAGAACGTGATGTACATTGTCTTTCAGCCGACTGACCGTGACTCTTGGGACCCAAGTTGTTCTAGAGAGGTCAAAGGTTAACTGATTTGATGTGGCTTGTCTCCAGGGGTCTGATGGGGAAGCTGAGGATCCTGTGAGTGTCCTCTGTAAAGTGCAGTCCTGTGTCACATACTGACACACTCATGTTTGCTTTGAGTACCATTGGGTCCACTCCTCTATGAAAAAACGAGAAAAAAAAATACTGTTGTCTGGAAGAGAAAAAAAAAAACAAAAAACCTCTTCCCGTGTCTAGTCCTTTGTTCTCAACCTGAGCTGGATGAATACAGTCGTGGTGAAAAGACAAGTGGGATACTGCATCAACAGAGGTGTCTTGCTTCCTGTAACTATTGATTCTTTTTGATTGTAGGTTGTTTTTCTATTTAGTCTCCAAATCACACAAGAGCTGATACATTCATGACAGACTTCATCTGGGCACAGGATCCAGACGACCATGCTTTGTGCCTAGTTATGTACACAGTTATGTGACAAATGCACATGGTCCACATGGCTTTTGCTTTGCATTAGAACTGCCTGTTTGTGTGTCATGTGTTTGTTGTTGTGGAAGGGCAGGAGGCTTGCGGTATGCCTTCTCCCCTCCAGCTGAAACCTGTCAGTCCCCCTGGGGAGTTGGGCCCAGGTTTACAGGACAGCTGAGGCAGCCCTGACAGCCCGGCTCATCTCGTTTGGAGCAAGGCATGCCGCTTTGCCGCTTGCTGCCTGGACAGGATTTGTTCCCTTCCTGCCACTTTACATCCACAAGCTCTACATTTAATTAGAATCACTTGTCATGTCTCGTATATCACCTGGGCCTCTTGGTGTCAGCTGTCAGCCAAAGAAATGCGATAGTTATTCATTGCTCTGTGGAAGTGTAACAGCAAGGTCACAGGACAGAATGCACCTTGAGCTAACTGTACTTAATGTCTATGTGTGCATGCACAGTACGGTGTTGAACTGAACCGATTTCTCAGATTAAGCACTAGTTTTGCATCCTCCGCACATGAACCTGTTACATTATTTATTATGCTACACTAAGCCACATTAGCAGATTGATGGAGCCCAACTCAAGTGCAAAGCTAACAGTGGTGAATAGGTGGGCACTGTAAGGTTGAGTGGAGTTTTAGAGGCTATTAGTGGCCTTAGTTGGTAATGGCTTGTGCTGTAGCATGGACTAACTTTATGTAGAGTTGGATGAAGCCCAGAAAGCGACACAGTGCAAAGGTAACCAGGCAACCATCCGGCTCTGGGGGCATGAAAGGATTGCTTACATGAGACCCTGGTCCAAGATAATGCATACATGATGGATGAAATAACCCCTGACCTGTGTGCACAACTGTGTGGCGGCAGCATTTTGAACTATTCACCAGAGATCTCCGCTCATTGGACAGTCACCTGCCTTTGTCTGGTTTCTGAGCAGGCAACTCTATGTACCATGTTTTCTTTTGCTTTGATCATGTTGTCCCTGTCACTTTAAATGGTGATGTTTTTTTTTTTTTTTTTTTCTCGTCATCCCTCTCTCGTTTTCTGTCTCTGTCTTTCTTTCTGTCTCACTCTCTCCCTCTGCTTTAACAGCCTGGTTATATAACTCTCTTTTCTTCCTCTGACATCCCAGAGCTCTTCCAGTCAGCTGACAGCACCCATGTCTGCTGGTAAACACACAGCTTTCTGTCTTTTTTTTCTCTCTCTCTCTCTTTTTTTTTCACTTCCTCTTCACCCCTCCTACTCTCTAGTCCTCAGCGATTAGGGATTGATTCTCTCCTCTGTCCCTCTGCCTCCTCTTCCATTGGTTGGACTCCATATCCCCAGGCCAGTTTCCACATATTAGCACCCGAGGCCAGGGGAGGCGGGCAGATACACATTGCCTGCCATGGCCCATGGATCCTGCAAGCCAGTGAAAAATGAGCTTTGGAGAGGCAATAAATTGCATCCAATTTAGAGATGAAGGCAGAAATAAATTTCTCTTTTCTGAAGTCTGAAGAAAGGGGAAAAAAGCCCCTAGATAATTTCTGTTCCATCTTTTTTTATGCGAAAATTTCTTTGAAATATCCTTTTTGTGTTGTTCATCTGAATTCATAAAATAATTATATGTCTACCATTTAGATTGCCTTTTTATGTCTCAGCAGGTTATGAAAATAATCATTCTTGTCTTTGGTGACGTGTTTTGCATCTCACTTTGAAATACATTTGAGTCAGATTTTTCACACATACATAACCCCCCCCCCGCCCCCACCCCATTGCTCATCACTGCATTATCCTAAATGAACTGTCCAAGAGGCTTAGGGTCTTCCAGCTCAGTGCTACAGAAGAGTGTGTGTGAGGTACAGTACTCTTGGGTGATGAAAGAAGAGTCTAGTAATGACCACATACTACTTCACCTGTTCTTGACTTTTTCCGAAGCCCCTGCCACTTGAACCTCCGTAAATGGTTCCTGAAGCAACGAAGAACTTAGCAAAAAACACCTCAGACTGTAAAGCTTGCATCAACTCTATAGGCCAATGGAGAGTGTAACTCATTTTCCCTGTGGTGATGTGAAAGCCTCCTATTAGTCTCTGAAGCCCAAACTCCAGGCTGAGATGTTTCCCTTTGTGTTCAGGTAGAGAGTGCGTTGTGTGCCAGTGCTTTCCTGTGTCTTACCCAGTCTGCCAAAAAAACAGTGTAAGAGACATGAGGGGGATACACTCTGGAGAATTGCATCCCATTCTGTTTTTCTTTTCTTTTTTTTTTCTCCAAGAGATGTTTCTTCTCAGTTAAAAGGCAGTGTTTCTCAACACCATTTCAATGTGCTGACACCCCAACTGTGAGGTGTTGAAATTGGCAAAAAACATTGTCAGCGCATAGTGTTGTGGTGCCAGTGAACTCCAAAAGTACAACATAAAAGAGGTGATTTTGTGTATGTTAGAGTCTATTTACTGACAACATCGCCATGCTGTTACTCATCACTGACTTCACCCTTGGAGATGAATAATGTGCAAATGGGCAAACATTCTTTGTTTGTTGTGCACTATGACAGTATTTACTTTGGATCACATAGTAATGTTTTGTTTTGCAGCCAAATAATCACAAATGGATTTACAATGCTGAGCTTTAGATTGTTTGCTCACTGTGTCAGATTTTGTTGTCTCCACTCTGTCTGTGAGCATTAATGGAAATGTGTTATTTAAAAAATAGAAATATCAGGAATATAGTCTTAGCCCTGGCAAATATCTTTATCTGATGTAAAAGCATTATGATTTTGAAGTTGCATACTGTCAACAGTTTTGTTTAGCTTTTTTTAGTTATAAAAAAACATACCACCATATACTCAAGTGTTCGGTTTATACTCTGTATTACTAGAAATGCGTTATTTGGAGAAAAAAAAAAAAGATTACATAAGGAAATATAGAAATGCCATAGTAAATTGCTTTAGTTGACATAAATGTATCATGTATTTTAAGCTGCATAATGGCAACAGATTTGCTGTCTTTGGGCTGATTCTGCAATGTACCACAGGCTTGTGCTGTTCATCTAAGCAGGCAGTTAGCTAAGCTCAGCTGATTAATAAATAACCATGCCATGGTCGTGGATCAGTGCACCTCTAATGTGCTCAGACTCTCTGCCTTGTTCCTGTTGCGTCTATATCCCGCTTGGCTTGGTAAATGCAAAGGAGGGGTGGGGTCTTTCTACTGTCTATCAGCATGTCGTAGGGGCGTCTCAGCATGTAGTCATCAAAGCCCGCTGTGGCATGAGCTCCCCTCGTACTTCTGTATTTGTCTCTCCGCATGGCCAAACGCAATTGGACGTGAGCTCCCCCGTAGTTCGACCCCCTCCCCCTGCTGTCCTCCCCTCCCTTTGCTTGTGTAAATTATGTAAGTGCAGAGGGAAGCAGCGGTGATGAGGCATACAGTAGTGGCATTTCACTAACCAGTGTAGTGAAAAGGCCGTGTAAGCCTACTCGTCTGCCTGGCATACCTAGCATGGTCGGCCCGCTGCATGAGCTACACCAAATGCATTTTTAACTGGGGTTTCCAGAGCAGCTTGGCTAGACATGGTAAAGACACAGGGTTAGTGGGTTCACCTCACAGACTGTTCTCTAGTTAGGGCTTGACATCTCTAAATGTGCTGTCTGTGTACTGTGTAGCCATGCAGGGGAATTCTTTCTCCACAGCTCAGACAAGGCTCTGTCTCTGTGTTCAGCCCTTCTCATAAAATAACAATAGAATGGCACTTAAAAACACTGACCTCACAGAAGATGAGCATGCGTCTCCAAAAGAGCCATCCCACCGAGACAGATGGCCTTTGAAAGCTTCATATGTATGCTTTGTATTTCTTTTGCAGCATTTGTTTTTTAATCAGAACATTTTAGTATCTTACACCAGAGTATACCGGGTGCACAGAGTATGTGATATACTTATGTGATACCATAATACTCAGTGTGTCTCTGTTCTTTTTCTTTTTATTATGACCTCCAAATATCCTTTTTGTTCTTGAAATTCGGTCTTTTCAACAAAGAACTCGTTTTTTTATAGTTGCACAAAGCATGCAAAGCTGAATTCTATCTCTGTCTTTTCTGTATTTCCTTACAATCTGTGTTTTAGCCTGCCGTGCACTTAAACGCACGCACACATACAAGTCCGAAGAAACTAATACTGCACAACTGTGGCAAAACAATTAGTAGATGACATTAATTGTGCACTTACTGTCAATGAGATACACTTTATAATTATTATTAGATTATTTTTCAAGCAAAACAATGAGATATTGAATGGATTTAACAATAGGTTGGTTTTTATCATTCTGTATTTTAAGTTGGATTTTTTTTTTTATTAATATATTTCTTTGCCGGCGACAACCACGGCCATAGCCATTATATTTTCAATTTCTTTGTCCTTCTTCCCCCTCGAACACAATACGTCAGAAATATCTCCACAGAATTTTGAAGTTGAAGGTCACTGTGACTTCACATATTAGATTTTTGGCAGTAAATGAAGAATTATTACAAACTAATAATTACAAAATTCTACAATAAGGTATAATATTATAAAATGACACTGCCATTTTATATACGGTGTCCCAAAAAAAAAAAAAAAAAAAAAGACATCATAGTGGCTACATGGTTAGGAGAAATGATGTCAAATTTTTTGGGACAACCTGTACATTAGGTCTAACTTCATAATGTTCTGTAAAAATAATTATCCAATGCAACATCCTCTGTAAAAAAAATAGTCTCTTAGGTGAAGATACTTACTTATTCACAATTGGCATTTTTGCAGTAATAACTTCCATTTCACCAAAAACATATTCATTTAAAGTCTTCGCTATATCTATTTTATGAGTCTGGTGGTCTGGTTCAAGAGACAACAAACCATCTTCAAGTACTAGCAAATATATTATTAACCAGTGGATCTACATTAAATCAATTATTGACTAATGAATGTATTATTAAACCCATCATTATTTTCAGCTCTAACATACAAAATACAAACTATATTTTAAGTCCTTCAAATGAGCATCTGAATATACTTTTTTTTTTTTATGTTTAGCTTTTTATGGACACAGATTTAGATTTTACCTACTCATGCAGTTGCAAATTAACCTGTTCACAATTACTATATTTGGAATTAGAGTTATATTAAAGTACATGGAAAGGTTGAATATACCAGAATATGCTGCTAAGACATACAGTGTGTAGGCATCAACTCCAACTAGTCATTTATTATTCCATTGGTTTAAAAGAAAAATAGCACTGATAAAAAGTTTTATTAACAAATTGTGAAAAGGTTAAAGTATGATGATGAAAGATTGCAGTTGTTTGAGTATTTATGATTATTAATGTATTACAAGGTGAATTATTAATATTGTTTCCTTACGCCCTTAAATATCTGTGTATATGTCTAAATATTTGACTAAGTGGCCCGTAAAAACTAGTGTTTCAGCGCAGAGGTATGATACGAGTCCCTCCCAAAGTGATACGCTACAACAGGTCTCATCACTCACAAGACGGTGCGTTTCTTAACTCTGTGGGACGCCGTCTTATATTTTCAAGTGTTTCTCACCTGCCTAATGGCCAGTTGTAGCAGATGCTCTGTTGTTGCTCTATAGATTGAATAGTACTATCTCTGTCTTTCTGATCCTCCACTCTGTCTGTGAATTGCTTTAAGTGTGTCCCATCTGCCAGGCAGAAATCAATAGGCGCTCTTCACGCCGTGCTGAGTTTGTCTGGCTTCTGAGGAATAATTAAAGAGCCAGCTTGCTGCACACAACCATGATGACTAATGCTGTTTAAGGAATGCTCTCTTAGTTCTTCTTTCTTTCTCCTCCTTTTCCTTCTCCTCCTTCTCACTCTCCCTTCGTGTCCTTTCTGTTTGCACGTATGTGTGTTTATCAAGGCAGACAAAGTTCTCCTTTGTGCTTGTAGGTCAGTGTGTCACTGTGCCACGGCCTTGATGCTTACACATTTTGACAACCTTTGAGTGAAAACGTAAACAAAGTAAATCTCTCCTGTCCAAAAGCAAGACAGACGGAGTAAATTCAATTGTTATACGTGGATATGGTAACTCTATCCGTCTGCTTGTATGTGCCCCTTATCAATGCTGCATACAGAGGTCAAGGCCAGAAACAAAAAGGCGTGCACCTGCTTAGTCCTATTGTTTAAGTCTTTGCCACCAAACAGTAGAGAGAGAATAAATATGTGTGAAATAATGCATGGTTATGAGTGAGCGCCATGCACACCTTTCCACCATATTAGGTTTTCATAATTGAATAAAACATGGAAGTGCTCTGAACATCCCCTCAGAGGGAAATGGCAGTCACTAAAGCATAGAAGCCAACTCAATAAAGAATTGCAAATGAATAAGAGATGAGAAGCAAACGAAGTGTGGTATATGAGAACAAGGGGGTGATTTACTCTAAAACAATATTTGAAACAGCAGGTGAATGAAGGGCAATAATTGCATTGTAAAAGCGGTCTGCCTCTTATGAATTACTGCTGGGCTTTGAGTCAGGTCTGGTATTTTTAAACTGCATGTTTTTGAAGCAGACAGAATATAGACTGAAATCATATGTGAATATGACCAGAGAAACATCTCTGTCAACCACATTCAGTTACAGACACTGTGCACACACAGAAAGAGAGAGGGAGACAGGGAAAAGCTGGGAAAGGAGGTACGCTGTGAAATATCCTGAAGGTCCTTGGCAGCATTAGAGAAAGGCCTGGGAGGTTAGGAAACATCAAATCAATGCATTGTAATGTGAATTGACTGCTGACTTTGATCATCTGCCTTGGGAGTGCTTTAGCATTGAGTGCTGTCACACTGGCTGGGTTAAGCAAATATGGCATGGGCTGAAATGGAGAGAGATGGGGAGAAAGAGACAGGTTAGAATGGGAGTGAAAAAAAAGGGATATGTGATGCCTGGCTATCATCAGAGAGTAATGGCCTCATTAAAATTCAATGTCCGCTTGGTAGATGGCATACTGTAGGTGTTATGCATACTTAAACTGATTCATAATTACAGAAAGTGAATTTATATATTTATGGTGTGAGGGCATGACGTGTTGGTCCTGTAAAAAGAATAGTCACATATGCTATCACCTCTGCACATTCCTTTGAAACTGTAAGGGTCAGAAAAAAAAAAAAAGATTTTAGCTCAGACTCAACTATATAGCTGGCCAGACAGCCGATTCCCTCCCCCCCAACCTCCTCCAAAATGATGGGTCAGCCCTGCTTAGTGTCAGAAGCTGCTGATATCCTAGCTCTGAAAGTGGAAATGCTCTTAAGCCGTTCTCCTATAATGGAGTGGCCAGTCTAATCTTGCCCTCTCTGAGTGAGAGCAGGTAAGGAAGAGAGTTTTTACCACAACACTCTGACCCTTTGCTTTGGCGCTACAACTGCCCAGATTAAAGTGCACTGCAAGAGTGGCATCTCCATTTTTTTGCAACTGTCCCTCAGCTGCGTGATGTAGTATCCTCGGGAGAGCACCCCTCTTACATAAGGCACACTCTGGTAGTTTTTGTTGTGCAACCAAAGACCTTGTGTGTGCGCTTCTGTTGTTATGATGTCAACATCTGCAACTGTAGAGGAAAAAGGGGTGAAAGTATGTGCAAGGCATCTCACAGAAAAGGCAATACTGTACACAGGGAAAGATGGATAATCAAACCATTTATATTGGATAAATGTAATATTGGACTGCAAGTTAATATAAAATATATTGTATTTCTGATTAATGAGAAGGTTTTAAGTTGTGCGTGTCATGTTTATTATCACAATAAGCATGGTTGAATGGAAAAGTAATGTAATGTAATATAAGAGTAGATTTGTTTAAAGACAATCCTGATCATGTTTGGAAATGAATCAAAATGAGCTAACATAGACTGAATAAATAAATACAATGATTATGGTACATGTGGTGACACTTCTCTGGATACATGGACCAGGCATTCACACCATTTGTCCAATCAGATGAAATCATAGTGAGTCATCAGCTACAGCTGGATTAACTGATTTCACTTTAATGGTGACTTGGAGGTTAGTTTATTTTTTGCAAATCCAATTGTCATTGCACATTGCATATTTTCTTTAAAAGCATCCTTTATTTTATTGTTTTACTACTTTTACTCGGAGAATTCAATTGAATGCTGCGCCTACAGAAGCAAAGAATTTATACAGTACTACTGCAGGGATTCCCGCAAATACAATAAAAGGAAACTTAGAAATATGGATAAATATCGACAATGTATATACAGTCGTTGTGGCAAACAAATTAATAAAAAAATATGTGAATGGGACAAATAACAAACACGAATAGAATGATTCCTTGAGTCAAGCCAGGGCATAGGGAGAAACCCAAAGCCTCATGTCATTGTATGAAAAGAATAGCGAGACGACCCGTAGGTATTGGGCTGCTAGGTGCATCTCCTAACAAGCTGACTGTTCAAAGGCTTTTTAGTGCTCTAGAGAACATGAAAGGCATGTTTAAAAATTTAAAAGCCCGATCTGTTCCAGTGCTATGGAGCGGCAGAGGGAAGCAGATTTTTACGTCGCCATAATTCCCTAGTTGCTTGCTTTGTAAATTAATTAAGATGTTTATGACAGCTGCTTGCACCTAATGGAATGCTTATAGACTATGCTATTAATTATTACTGCTGGCCACGGCTGCTGGCTTTCATATTGCTGAGAATGTATGGCTGTGGCTGCAGTATAGACGCAGCCTCAGCCTCAACCCCAACCCCAACCCCAGACCTGTCTTGACATTGTGACTACTGTGGATGTTGTATGTTTAGGGTTTCAGTGATGTGTGTGTTTACTTTGAGCAAGGCTGTGCAGTGTAGTGTATAAATAGATGTGTAAAACTTGTATTTAAAAAGGAGCCACTCTATACTGTGTTGCTTGATACTGTTGGGATGTAAGAAAGCAGGACAATCTATTTTATACACCGTGCATTGTAATTGCTGATGCAGATTGAATGTTTCCCTTGTGTAATGTGTACAAGTCCTACCCCTTGTACAAAATCTCTGGCCTCTTTATAACCTGGCTGGGCTGTGGGATCTGTTATCTTGCAGTGCCTTCTGCACAAATGCCTTGTTTTTTTTGTGTGTAACATTAGAAGTGTATATTAGGATTGTCATCTTCTCCCTCTCAATGAAACAACAGCCTTTCCTGTTACCTTGCCCAGTTGTTAGTGTAAACCAATTGTCCCATGAAGTACAGTTGACCTCATGAGGCTGGAGGAAGTTCAGTGGTTTTCTTTCTACTGTTAACTTGGCATTTGTGTGGAGTGCTGTTTATGCTTTCAGTAAGAAAGCATAAGCAACTCAACTGCTAAGTCTGAGTGTGCAAATGCTAGTATGGCTAATTATAGTTCTTCTTTCATATGACTTCACCGCGAGTTCTTCCTCTGACGTTGTTATGCAGTTGCATAAGAATAACTAACGACACCAGGAAGCTTTGTAGGAGTAAGATAGACTGCAGACTTTAAGAAAGAAGTTGCATAAACATTTTATTTAGCCATCAGAGTGTGTTCAGTTTGAAATCTGGGTGTTGAAGTCAACAAGTCAGTAGTGGAAAGTTCTATACATTAATCCCTGCACTACATTATGTTATCTTTATTTTACAAGTGTAATTAACTTACTTTTTCCTTCCAAGGAAGAGATACGAGGTTTTGATTTATATTTTACAATAGTTCTAACCGAGATCACATATTTTTATCTTACAAATATGCATAATAAACATCATAAGAGACTGTATGAATTACAGTGAATAAGAATGATCATGTCTATTGAGGAAAATAAACATGCACAAGTCATAACCAAGATATTTGTACTGGATGAATGTAATACTGTTATGATCATTTTAGATATTTTGTTATTTCTGATTAATGGTAAACCGTTAAGTTCTGCTTGTGAATCACATTCGTTATCGCGACAAACATGACTGGATGGAAGGACGTCACTTAAGAGGAGATGTCTTTAAACACAATCCTGATCATGTTAGGAAACTGATTAAAATGAAACATCATAGACTGATTAATAACTTGTTCTTATTTGATATTATTGATTTTTTTTCAATGTACAAGGGGCAAAATTATGGTACAAATATGATCATTTAGTTACATGTGGTGACACTTCCCTGAATGAATGGAACAGACATTCACACCATTTGTCCAATCAGATGAAACCATAGTCATCAGCTACAGTCAAGGTTAACTGATAGGATTTTCAGAGTATTGACATTGAGGGTCATTTATTTTGTGCAAATCCAATTGTAACTATATGATCCAGATTTTCCTAAATGCATCCTTTATTATATTGTTTTGCTGCTTTTACTTGCATAAATCGTCTGAATGCTTCTTCCACAAATGCAAAGCATTCATACACTAATACTACTGGGATTCCCTCAAATCCAATAAATAGACGAAATGCCCCACAGGGTATTGTCCTTACTTTAGATGTATCTTTGTTTAGAGTTATTATTACATATTGTGTTTCAAAATGGAGAACAGATAGGGTTTCTGTTTATCATTTGTCTACTTACACTGTTTCTAGGATCTTGCAGCCTGATCCAGGCAGGGTGCCCTGTGGCATCAAGTTACTCAGGAGTCAATGGGACAAATAAATAACACAACACAGCTAGCTCTGTTGATTTCACCATGTGAGGTAGGTTTGTATCCCTCTATCCCTGCAGAAAGGAGGCATCATGTCTCTGCTCTGCAGCGCTTTATCCTGTGTTATCCTCCGATTACATTTACATAGAGAATGCAGCGGGGAGGGAGAAGGCAACAAACTGAAGCACACTCCACCTGCACCACAAGAGGCGATGTGTGAAATATGTATTCAGTCTTTCATCAACCTCTTTATCTGCCACGCATGGGTTATCCTCATGTGTAAAGTCCTCTGTTGTGTTAGCTTTGAAAAAGGAGGAGAAAACTGTGATCTGTGTTCTATTAATCATAGTCCAGCTCCGTGGCTGTCCCGTTATCACACATGTGTGTAATTACAGGGTATTTGTGCTTTAAGCATGGCTCTGTTGCCTGGAAATGGAAGAGTGGCTCCACTGATGAACTCCCTGCTAATAGGACTACCTTTGATCTGTGTGGAGCATGGAGAGCTTACAGAACTCGCAGGTTTTAATTATGAAATACATGAAAAATAGATGCTGCACTAAGTGCCGACCATGACTGCAGTGAATCGCAGTAGCAGCGCTCGCTAGTTTGCCTCTACTTTTCCTTCCTTTTTGTCTTCCAGTGCTCAGAAATACCTCAATCACCGTCTCACTGACTCAGTTCATTACTGCAGAGAAGCAAAAAAGACAAGTCCATGATATTAATTAGTGGATTGACAGACATGTAATTCATCTCAGAGGAAGTTTTCATTACATGGGAGGCTTCAGAGGGGCAGTTTGGCTTATTGGCAAGTGCTAAGACCAGACCTAATGGGGCTGCAGTTCCCTCCCTTTTGAGCAATTACAGCCAAGTCCTTATCAGCAGAGCCACGAGTCCACTGTTGTGGGACCTTGACTTCCAACACACTCTCATAGAATGATCCTTCCCCATAGACTCTTGTTCATTAGACAAGTGCCTGCTGTACTGTACTTTACTGGATGAGAATTGAGACTGAATGAGTGATGGTAATGAAAGGGTTCCAATATAGCCTACTGTACTTCTGAGTCAGCCTTTATAAAGGTGGTATTAGCTGACATTAGTTTGTCATCAAAGGTTTAGTCCTCTCCCCCACTGGTGATTATGCAAGCAGACTGGTGTGTACAGTCTATTGACAGACCTGGACAGTTGTAGTAACTGTCACAGCAGCACACATCAACTCATCTGTTCTAGTTTCATCTTTTACTTCTGCTATTTTTCAGAAGACATTAAAGTGACTGGACAGGGTACTTCACATAAACAAATCTCAAGTAACACATCATTTGTTTCAGTGGCACATGCCTTCTGCAAAAGCAGCCCACCGCTGTGGTTTCCTGAAGTTGATGTCCTACAAATCATCCTCTGCAACCATGCACTCAAGCAGAAGACAAAGACCAAACAAGTGAAAACAAGCTATTCAAGCATATTGTCTATATGAGAGTGTTTTCGATTCAACTGCAGCATGCAGTTTGAATATTTAGGCTCTTATGAATAGGTTAGCCCAGGTGGGTGGGGGTGGGGGGTATCTCTATTGGCCAATTCTATAACTCTTACAACCCATTATTGTAAAAGGTGCATAATAGAGAGTATGCCTCAGGAGCTGTAGATAATTGTGTTCCCCCTTTAGATTTCAACATGTGTAGGGCTCAGGTAATGTGAATAGAAATTCACAAGTGTTGTCTCCAGGGAACATTGCTGTTGTCTACTAGAGGAGCACAGAAACCTCTAACCTCCACATTATAATAATAGGAATGGTGTTCAACAACATCTTTCTGTATATTTTCTGTAAATAAAAATACAGACAGACAGAGATTATGTTTTTATGTAATTACACCACTTAAAATAAGTGCTATTTTGACATTTTAAATCTATATATTTAACCCTTATATAAGTATGTGTGTAAACACACCTACTAGTGGCCAAGGCAGTCTGCTGTTCAGTGTAGCTTGATAATAGTAAAGTAAGCCAGGGTGGTCTGCTGAGTGTGGTTTGTCTTTATTTATGGTGCGGGCTGAAAGGCTATTGGGTTTCATGTGTGGTTGCGGCTGGATCACTTGGAGATTACTGCTGGGCTGGGAACCGCCAGTGCAAAGAGTACACAGAGGCCTGCCTGTGCCCCTGGCCTCACTTTGACCAGTGCCCAGGGCCTTCCTGCATCCGTCAAGCCCCTCGGGACCAGCACGTACTGAGAGCAGAATTACTGTACAGTACAGTTAGAGCCAGGATCAGAGTAAACATCAGAGCAGCAGAAACCCTAACATTTTGGTTTTTCACCCACAGCACTGTACTGAAATTCACAACAAAACAACTGAAGCGAATGCCGAAGTGGTTTCTGATTGAGTGGTTCTCTGTTTAGTTAGTAGATGTTTCCGGATCCCTTTTTCCCTCGCCATAGCTCACTGGTCCTCTGAGCATTTCACAAGTACTGTAATTCTTGAACATATAGAGAATACAGTGATATATATTTGTACGGCAGCAATGACATGAGTGATTCTTCTTAGAGTTGTGTGTGATTTTTGCCTAGAACATAAATCACAAGATAATTTTGGTTCTTGTCTTTTTTTAAACAGCTAAGTGAACCAATGCAGCAATGCCTTACCAATAACAATAGCACTTATTGCAGTGTTCCCTGCGGTACAATTAAAATTCCGTCAGTCTTCAATCTGCCTCCCAGCCATGCCTGCTGTTTCTTGGCCCTCCTGGGCCACGTCAATTCCTCTGCTGCGATGTATAATTCACGAGCCACCAAACAGCACTGAGGACTCACCTGGAGACTCACAAGCCCAGCAATGCAGAACTACATGGGGGGGATGCTTTACATGAGCCTGGGAGATATTTGTAGGGGATGAGGTCTGCGTGACATGGTACCTCAAGTGAGCAAGGGCCTCAATGATCTCAGGGTCACCCTGATAGCACCACCTCCCCACTGGGATCCCCTAACTTTCTCAGTATGGCATGTATGCTTGCATTTTTTTCGTCCTTTCTTCTTTCGTCTCTTGAAAGACAATTGTGGTGTCCTCTAAAACTAATTTGGATGTATATCTTCTATTTGCAGACAATTCCATAGCGATGCATTGGAGTAACCTGTAGAGTCTCGGAGTGGTTGCTTTTAGTTAAAACCAATTAGAAATGACCAGAAATAACAGCGCCTGGAGACAGAGAAGTCATTTTTCTCTTGAGCCTCCCCAGAGAGTTGGCCTCTCCATGGATTAAGTGTTTTAGTATATTAGGGGGCAGCTGATTAGAATCATTGTGCTTTTTTAATCATTAAATTTTTGCATGTATAGTTTATAGCAGTATAATAGCTAATAAGGCTAAGTGTGTCACTGCAAAAGGGAGGATTGTTTAAATGACTTTGTGTATGAAACTTGGCCTTTACAAAGAGTGCCAAAGTTAGAACAGCATAGAGGTCATCCGCTCAGCTCATCCATCTTATTTTATGACTTTTGATGAGTTTAGCATTAATGCCAAAGACCAGCATGGCATCCTATCTTTGCACATTCACTGCACTTTTATATTCTCTTTACCATGCTTTAAACAGTCTTATGCACTGCATTACTTCAAGATGTACTTTTTAACAAATGTATGTGGTTGAATTTCTTGTACACAAAGCTCCATAAATTACATTCCTTAACATTTTGAGTTGCTTTTGGAGCTTTGTGATTGCTAAGAAGAGAAACACATTAATTGTTTCTAATTATTTTCTCTCAGGAATGTAGGAGTAATTTGTCAGTTGGGCAGGCAGCAGCAGTCAAAAGATGAACTACTGATTGTAGCTACATCTATCATTCTTAAGATGACCATGGCTTAACCACCATCATTAACCAGCAACCTCAGGAGTAGCCTAAAATTAACAGCCCCATACAAGTCACATCATTAAGACAGGACAATAACCAAACCTTCACAGTGTTGTCTGTTGTTTTTTTTCTTTGTTAAGGACTTTAGTGTACTACAGGATGTATGTACTGGAAGCATTCCCAAGGCCTTTGGTATTGACCCGATATCCCTGTAGGTGTCTAGCCTGTTCCTCAATGGGCTCTCACTGGCTCTTGCTGCAGCTGGGTCTGTTGCACCGGCTGTGTCCTTGTGTGCGGCGGGCGTGCAGCAGTGGCATGTGGAGCAGGCGGCAGGAAGCGAGCCTCCCTGTCTCCCCAGACTGAACAGTGAATGAGGATAAGTGAGGAGCGCCAGTCAATGAATCAAGCAGCAGGAAGGGAGCAGCCAGGGGGGGAGTGTGACGTCCCCACGGGAGAGGCCTCGCATTAGGAACTTCCTCGTCTGTGTGTTTCTGGCACAGGTTAAATGGATCGCTCCCATTAGCGTGCTGAGAGGACAGCTCCATTATATGAAGGAGACTGTAACTTTGAATGTCACGGTGCAACAACCCCAGAGCACGCCTCGTCTCCCAGGGAGGCAGGGTGACAATAACCATCCATGATAATCATTCCCTGTCAGGCTTTAAGGAACCTGAAATTATGACGTACAGCCTGCCGTGTGGCTCAGACTTCATTACAGCGCTGTCACTTTGAGTCGCCTGCGATGGCACGGTGCTCCACAGCCGGCTGTAGCACTGTGGCTGCCAAACCCCAGACTCACTCTCCTCCTGTCTAAGTGGCATGTTTACAGGATGTCTGCCCCCCTGCAGATAGATGTGGTGGAGGTTAACCTCCAGTCGCCTGCACAGTGCCTGTCTTCCTCTATAGCATAGATAAAGTCTCAAGAGAACCTGAGATGAATTGTTTACCGATGCAAGGGAAAATATGTCTGATCAAAGGCCACACAGTGACAACTGTCCCTCCTTCCACTGTGACAAATGGTAATGTAGAAATTAGAATTCAGCTACAACTTCACACCGACAACAGGCTTGCTTTTAAAGTTTAATTTCTGTTATTATAATGCCCACAAAGGGAATCAATGTCTATAACGGACAATCCTCAAGCTTGAAATATGTTTATAGCAGCCTGTTTCTCAACCAAGGAGAGCGTCACCTCCAGACTGACCTCTGAACCTGCCATCCAGTAGAGAAGACATGAGCTGGCAGGCATTGCCAATGTCAGTGCCCAGAGCTAACTCCTTCGTTCTCACCGCCTGACTCATTCATTGGCTTTATGGCCCCGTCTCTTTGCCACCTCCAATCACATGGCTCTGAATGACACATAGAGGAGGAAATGGGCGAACCACTCCTCCTTTAACCTGCATAGTAACAGGCCGAATGATCTTTTGCTATAAAAGACAGTAGTAGTTTTCTCTCTGTCCCTAAGTATATGTGTAAAGAATATATTTATTTATCTCAAGTTAAAGTAAAATGTCTATAAGAATTTTTTTGGTACAATACAGACAATTGTTGGTTACTGTACAATGAAGGTATCAAAACACACCTGTTTGTTTGTTTATTTATTTATGTATTTACCTATAGGTGTAATGTCACATCACTTCAGAGAAATTATTTGCTTGTGCAACTGTGCAACAGACTTCTTATCTAAGTTGTTTGCATAGTATTTTGTATCCACCAATCCCCTGCACAAGGACACACATATATACGGCAGTGACCTGATACACATATCTGCTTACTGCACAGGTATTGCATATTAACACTTGGTGCCCAAAAACACCATAGCTGATGTAATGTAAACAAGATTTAAAAAAAAAAAAAAAAA
This sequence comes from Ostorhinchus cyanosoma, assembly GCA_029814465.1. Classification (NCBI taxonomy): domain Eukaryota; kingdom Metazoa; phylum Chordata; class Actinopteri; order Kurtiformes; family Apogonidae; genus Ostorhinchus; species Ostorhinchus cyanosoma. The sequence goes on from JAPTYQ010023396.1 coordinate 53,140, forward strand.
AGAGCTGATTTAAACAATGCAGTTTGTAAAATTCAAACACAGGATTTTTGTGGGATGCAAATATAATTTAGGCCTTAGGGAAACAGTGCAGTTAAATTTGATATTTTGAAAGTCTGGTTAAAAAGCTATGTTTAAACTAAAAACTCCATAAGTACCATTAAAGTAAATGAAATGTATTTCTCTTCAAATAAAATTGAATGCAATAGACATGTGAGATTCATGTATTAATATTACATTAATAATAGTTAGATGACATACATAATATTATATTAATAAAATGCAGTGCATAGTAAAGTAACAGTTGAGTCAATCTAATGGTTATCCATTGCTGTCTATCCGTTATATCTGTAATTAAAGGTTTTTTGTAACATAAGACTTTATCGTGACAGGTGAATTATAACTTCACGTACAGGAACCAAAGCCACTGTTTACCACTGGCGAGCAGCATGAGCACAGCGTGTGTGGGTATCTGATGACGCAATAGCTGACATATACTGTACACGCAAACAGACTCTTTCACTTCCTGTGTCATAACAATATTGCAAAGAAAAGGTTGCTTTTAGATTTAAGATGTCTTGTCTGGCAGAGGCACATTCATTACCTCCTGGGAGAAAGACAGGCAGCTAACTGCACTTTGTGATTCTCTTTTTGTGTAATTTAAATTTGATACAACAAAAAGTAGTTTTGGATCAAGATTGTCTGTTTTGTGTGACAAATAGGTAAGATCTCTCAAAGAGCCAGGAAAGGCTGCCTTTATGCCATTTTCCTCTGATGCAGTTTCCATTAAGTACACCAGCTAGTCTTACCAACCTAAACAAAGAGCTAGTTAACTTGTTAATGCAGGCTTTTACAGCTGTCTTCAAAGGCTGCACCTTGACATTAAAAAGCTTTGTAATGGGCAATCAGCTCATGCTGGTTTCCCTGACATTTGATGGTCATTTTTGAAGTGTAAAATTAAGGTTGTATTACTGTTTATTTTCTCATTGCATAATGTCACAGTTGGACAGAAGCTTTTGACTCTGAGCAGAACAATATAGAGCTCCATCACAGACTGCTGGCCCCTAGGTGACTGTTTTCCTTCTTTCTGCTCAGTAGAGTTGATATCAGTTATGTGTTTCTGTGTATATGTCTATAGGAAGCTGAGAGGCTTATTTGTTTTCCCCCTCGTTGCTCTTTGACTCGTTTCCCCTCAAACGTGTCTGAAACATTGTTATCTCCGGCCAGACGCCTTTTTCACAGAGAGTTATTGAATCATGTCAGCTCGCCGTCCCCTGAGTTTCAAATGCAAGCTGTAGAAAAATTAGCCATTGCTTCCGCATGACAAGTGGGATCTATTAGTGTGCTTTCGCCCCGCAAAGCATGAGCATCCAGGGGGCCGCTGGGGACCACGGCTGGCTGTGCGCTCGTCCGCGTCAGGCTCCTGGGGCATTAGACCAATGTTGCAGACAAGAGAAACAGCCGAAGCCACAGCAAGAACCGAAGTGGCTCATTCAATGAGTTGACACCCGAAGGGGCGAGGAAGGGCAGCACAGGGAGGGGCGGCTCATTTCCACCTCATCCTCATCCAGACCTGACTCACATCGGTCAGACTGGACACTTGTTTGATAAGCAGTGTGTGAGTCCACACATATTAATGTATTTTCTCCTCTCTGTATTTTATCTGCATTTCCTCTCACTCTTCAAGTGAAAGTTGTTCTAACTGTAAGATTCATGGAATCTGTTTTGATCTGCTTTTCTTCGCACTCGCTGTCTGGTGAAGATATTATCTGACTTATTCCACATGATAATGCACAATGAGGCAGTATTGTGTTAAACTGCACTACGTCATTTGACAATTTCATAACTTAATTTCTGTGCCATTACCCATTCAGTCCAGGGGAGAAATGTTCACTTTTACCAGTGTTTGGATTACTGACAAGAGGCCTTGTATTAGCTATTCACTGTATTAAAATGTTATTTTATTACTTTCATGACATGGGTACAGTTTATAATTATCTCTTTACTGAATATATCTGTATTTTATAATCTGTATTTTGTGATATTATGCTATAGAAATAAAACTGAATGGAATTGAAAGGCATGACTGCCTCAGTTCAGAGGTGCATCATAATCAATTGAAATGTGAGGCCAGTAAATAGTCAGACCGCTGTTTATAATGCACTTGCAGAAGCCTTTCTCTTCTAGTCAGATTTACCTGATTACCAACAGTAATTTATGAAAAATCAGACATGCAGTTATATAGAAAATTGAGGATGCAATATATCAAGAATCACGGCACATTCAAGTCACTGATAGGAGAATTGCAATTAAATCATGAGTGATGCCAGAGAATATTTACTCCACTAAATGTAACACAGTGTACTGCAGATGATGATATAGAATCTCACACTTGAAGGTTGTCAGGCTTTTCTCGTTGTAAATTTTTTTTAAAAAGAGATGCTTTTTACACTTTTACCTAGATTTTCTCTTTAACATAATGTTCCAGCTCTTTGCTTTCTGAAAGTGATTACTATGGTCTATCTTCAAAATGTTTTAACGGAGTATTTAAAGGTTATATGTAAATTATGTTCATATACTCTATACTTGAGGATTTTTTTTATGCGATCTAAAAACTGTGCTTAAATGGACTTATTTTATTAATTTACATTTTTTGTACATTATAAAGAGGTCCTGATTTCTATGAGTCTACCTGTGTAAAGAAAGGATTGACTAACTAACACTGAGGTCAAAGTGCCTCCATCCTGCTCTGGGCCACAGGCTTAGTCATGTGCTACGGTCCAATCAGTGTGGCTGCTCAACATATTAGCATTCCAAATGTTGTTTGTTTAAGTATGAATTTTCATTGACTGCCTGCAGAGGATACTTTGAACCACCTTGTCTAGGATGTTGATGTGGCATGGCCATAGGTCAGACACCAGCCTGCACATATAAACGCCCTAGGCCTGCCACCTCAGTGACCTTGAACAGCAACACTCTGTGGAGCCACAGGGTCTTCCTCTCATTGCTATCATTTCTGTTAGTTACACATAAACAAATCACTATATATATTATTCTGATGTGCATATAAACTTTGTATTTGTAATATTATCCCATGGTTTACGTAGTTATTTTCTCTTTGCAGGTATCTCAGTAACAAAGAAGACGCACACCTGTGAGTACAAAGACATTTATTTATTTACTACATCAACTTTTAGGGCATGTGAAAAGCATTTCATTTCAACTTAACAACATAATATAATGTCTTATTTAAGGTGGCTAGTAGTTGAGATATAGAGATTTAGTCCATCTCCCTTTATGCATATATACATTATATTGTCTGACTGTTATTATTGTGAGTCAGTGCCTTCATTTACATCTGTCCTTTCACTATCTAGCATTTCTGTATCTCCTGGAGAAAATATGATATCCTCAGATAGGAAATTAAAATGCTGTGCAGTCTTGTGACTGCTAGATAATCATGCACAGTTGAAGCAGACAGTGTGGTAAAGTACCTCTTTGTTTTCTGCAATGTCTTGCAGCTGAACATCACGGATGTGGTGTTGTGTTGTGGCTTTGTAACCTCTAAGGGTGCATTAACTACCAGGAGTTTGTATTTTTCAAGTATAGATCATATCACTGAAATTGAAACATACACATACAGTACAAGATGCGTGTTTCCCACATGAGATACAAGGCTTCTCGGTGCGCTACAGCAGTAGTACTCATGCTTTGTCTTCTTTAACCATCACTGCCTTTTCAATTTCAGTCTGCTCATGAAGAATTGATGAGCAGTCAAACCTGTAGAAATCAATGATTTCCAAGAGATTTGTACAATATTTTGACATGTGTGAAGTGCAATTGAAAAGGCATGTAAAAGCATTTTTGTGTAGCGTACTGCAGTGTGTGTGTATGTGTGTATGTCTGTGTGTGTGTGTTCATACCCCACTGTGTAAATGGTAGAAACTAGCCCTGAAGGCTATCCTTTCGCTCTGATCACTCTGATGAAACTTGTGGAGAGGGAAGGCCAGAGGGCTTTTCTGTAAGAGCGGTCGGAATGTTTCAGATTGTCAGAGGCTGCATCTCGCCCTGTAAAACACCCTGGCTCTTTCTTACATCAGACAGAAGGGCAAAGGATAGGATCCTCCACACTAGACAGCTCTACCTTACTCAAACAGCCCCGTCAAAACAGCAGCATGATTGTGTGTTAAGCTATTTGCTTGTCTGGAGGGGCTATGGTGGGTTTTTTCTCCCTTTTTTGATGTGTGTGTGTGTGTGTGTGTGTGTGTGTGTGTGTGTG
>JAPTYQ010023668.1:0-11774 GCA_029814465.1 Ostorhinchus cyanosoma
TGTGTGTGTGTGTGTGTGTGTGTGTGTGTGTGTGTGTGTGTGTGTGTGTGTGTGTGTGTGTGTGTGTGTGTGTCCTACCTTTGCGCACGTCGTCGTCGACGTTGCGCTCGTCAACAACATCCAAGTCATGACAGGTGCTGGGCGGACATTAAACCTGCTCTTTTCTGCTTCCAAGTCCGCCGTGTTTCACGACTCATTTCCAGGCGGAGAAAAGAAATGAGAAAAGAATCTGGCTCAGAAGAGTCCGCCTGAGGAAATGTCTCTGCTCTCTGGGAATTATTTCAGCTTTCCCTGCTGTTGCACCAGATACAAATACACTCCTAAAAAGACGCATGTCACTGCGCTCCTCAAACATTTTAATATTATTATTATTATTATCGTTATTATTATTATTATTATTATCATTGTTATTAATATTATTATTATTATTATTAGGCCTATAATAAATCAGCGCTTCGATGAAATTGTACATTATTTGCGCCATATTTAATATTTGCTGCAGCATTCTAAATGTTATTAAAACGATTTAAAACAAAATAATAATACAATAACAATAATAATAATGATGACGAAAAATAAAACGTTTTCAATATGAAGCTAATACATCTGTAAAAAATTATTTGAGCGGGAACCACGTGTAAAAAGTTACATTTTCAATCCCCTCCGGATTTTACACTTTACTACTTACAATTAAATAGAATAAAAACGGAATGTCGCGTAAATGTATTTAATTTTGCATTAATGCACCACAAAAAAATTATATTTTCAATTTTAAAATGTAGGTTATTGTGTCACCTGAGAAATTTCTGCTTGTTTGTTTGTTTTTCATCGTATTTTTATGTATTTATTTATGTATTTATTTCTTGTGTTTGGTCACACACACGGGTGGGTCTCAGAGTTATGTCACTGAACCCGGGCTCTGATCTTTTTAACATCACTGTGCAGTCGGATGTTTCCCACCTTCCCCTGCGCTTCCGTCCAGCCCATGTGACATAACCAGCTCCAATAATCCACCGATAATTACTCTTTAATAACGACTTCATTTATCACTTTTATGCAAAGTACGTTAAAACTGCACTAATTTAAACTGTTGTGAGTTACGAACCTTTACGTGAACCTTATCGATCCGTGCATGTGTGTGTGTGTGTGTGCGTGCGTGTGTATGTGTGCGTGTGTGTGTGAGGGAAAGCACCTGCTCTGCGTGTCTGTGGGGATCACGAACACACCGAGTGGGTCTAATTTGTGAGACATTCAGCTGGGATATGCCTCGATTGGGACTGAGATCACAGGCTGTGATTGTCTATTGGTTTAGATTGGGTTGCTCGGTGCAATTCGGGGAACTTTTATTGCAATCTACAGATTGTAATGATGGAGAGCCCTCGATGTGGCAGCACTGATTACATCAGCGGGTCTGTGTCTACCTTTCATCTCAGGTATTTATTCGGTCTGTGCGCGCCCTAAATAGCTACAGCTTCTATACATCTCTGTCATTGTTCATGCAGGGACGGACTCTCCCATTACTGAGGCTCAGACTGACACCCTGACAGTTAGGTTTCATCCATTTATTCATTCATTTACTGACCTCGGTGGTCAATTAGAGATCAGAAACTCAGCCCATTCACACTTCCATTTATATTATGACTTAAAAATATATTTCTTATTTCCTATTGGCTCCTTCTGCTGTTTGTAATTACTGTTTTGCTCACTTTATTTGAGAGCTTTTTTTTTTTTTTTGCCAAAACATCTTATAGGCTATGAGATGTGCAATGCAACATCTCATATAACATAGTTGACCTATAACTCAACCAAAACATTAAACCCATGCAGCAAAATGAAAAGTTCCTTGTTGTCAACATGTTTAGCTGTTTTTTTAATCTTTATTTATTTTATTTATTTTTTTGGTAGCAGAAATGGGCATTTCAGTCTTATTTTTTTTTCATTGCCAACTGGATCCCATTGTGCAACAAACTGAATGCATTCCAACAGTTCAACGGTTCAAGGTTTCACATTTACATGGGTATTGGCACTGTATTTTTTATTTATGTGAAGCACCACAATAAAAAAAAAAAAAAACAGAAAACTCAAACAGCACAATTCAAAACAAAAATACATCAATATAGAAAAGTCACTGTTGTGGTTGGACTCTATAAATATGTTTGGGAAAATCCATACTTGATGTAAGATGTGATGAACTCTTATTCGTTAAACAAGTTCAGGTTTCACCTCCCAGGCTAAATCCACATATACACTGATATCCACATATACCTGATGAATTGAAAGAATTCATTCATGTTTTTGACTGAACAACTACTCACCTGAAAAGCAACATAATGATATTTAACTGATAATTAACTGGAACATTGTAGACAGTTGGACTCCCCCTTTTTTTTTTACATTGAATGGTAAAATATGTGCAGTTTGTTTTTTTAAAAAATGAACAATTTAAACTGCTCTGTGATTTGAAGGTTACATGGTGCTGTGGAAATGTTTTAATTTGAAGAATGTGCCAAACAGACTGAGAAAAAAACTGTAAATACACATCAAGTAGATGATTTTTCCTGAAGGCCAAGAGGCTCATTCTCATCCATCTACTAAATGTAACTGTTTTTATGCAAACTTTAAATAAATCAGCCTACCTACAAGTTAGTAAAATGCAATATGGAAATTAAAACCAGGATTTTTCTTTACCTTTCTTTCCCACTGAAAAACTTTTAAGCAACTTACCAGTAGTGGAAAGCACACTCACGTGTCTTATTTGTGTAAAATATAATAATATTCGTTACAAGTAAAAGTCATGCATTCAAAGTCAATCACGGAAAAAATTATTAGACCATCAAAAGTCATCAAAAACAATGGTTATGCAATCAAATGCTAACTCCTGTGTGTATCATGTGACTAAAACAGACAGAAAAGAAAACAAGGAATGAATAAAAGCACTGTTTTTGTCAGTACAATGTCACAGATATTGATGTAAGAACTAAAGTGATTTTAGTTTTTATCAAGAAAAACATGGAAAATGCTCTTGAATTAAACTCTTATGAGCTATTTTTCTTCTTATCATTATATTTTCCCCAAACAAATCTACCTTTAGTTGTACCAGGCATTAAAATAAACAACAAATTAAAGAAAACAAGGGGTGGTCTAATAATTTTTTCCACAACTATATATGACCAAAAGTAAAACCCTATTAGTTAAAATAACTCCACAGAGTGTTTCAGCTATAAATATAAATGAAAAGCTTCATTTAGAGGAGGCAGGGGGGAAAAAGTGGAGCAAAAGTATGAAGCAGCTACTTGCAAACAATCTCAAGTACAGTCCTTGAGCACATGTAATCTGTTACTTTCCCCCCCACGGTAAATCACCGTCATGCATGTGCAGGTTCTGGGCGCTATCAGCATGTGCTTTCCTGCATGTTCTTATGGAGATCATCCCTCTGACATATGGAGATGTTTCCTCCCACAGCCACACCTGCCTGATCCCCTCTTGTCCATGCACAGATGATATCAACGTTCACAAACAGCTCCCGTTTACACTGAAACATGTCATCTGACCATGTCACCGAGCTAAACCCAAATATTGTGCATTGTTGGTAAAGAGAGGTCAGGCAACTTGTGAGTGGGGTATTTCAGGCTCTGCTCTCTAATTAAGTATTCATGAAGCAGCGGTAGGAGTAAAGTATAGGTTTACACGACACTGGTGGTTCCGACGGCATCATTCCTCCCATGTGTAATGCTCGGCTTTCCCCCCGCCAGCAGACAGGCCATCATTCCTAGTGTACTTCCAGCAATGATATCAAAAAGGTTTTTGGTCAAGCCAAAGAGAGGTCACTCTAATAATACCCAAGGTCAGTGGTGGGAGCCAGCGAGTCTCCCAGTCATTATTCATTTGTTCACAGAGTTAATGACAGTTGCAGGGGGACGAGAACTTGGAGCCAGCAGCCATGTGATGTCACCAACACATGCCAAGGGATTAGGAGGGCAGGCAGGGGACAAGAAGTGTGGATTATAAAAAAAAAAAGAACTCCCAACTCTTCATGTTTACAGCAGGAGTTATGACAAATACATGAGAAGTGGCTGCGACTCAGTCAGACAGTATTGGCAAATAAGTAAATGCATTACTAGTGTATTTTATGTATTAGTGCAACTTTAATGTTATCCTGGAATATGTTTAATCACCTTTTGCCCTTATTTTGATGAGAAAACATCTAGTTAAACCAAACACCCTCATTCATTTACAGCCTTTTGGTAAATGACAAAATATTTTGAAGGTTTCACTCAGAAATGATGAAGTAATCTCAAATTTGTACTTTTCTTCCGTCTTTTTTTTTTTTTTTTTTTTTTTTTTTTTAGACAAATGACAGCATTTCATATTCAGCACATTATAGGCGACGCCGTAGTTGAACACAGTAACAACACCGGGGGGAAAAAAATTGGAGCCTGTGGCTTTCACACAGAGAGAATGAACAATGAACACACCTTATTCAGTCATTGGGCAGGCAGCACACAGCGAACAATGAACCCCTCCCTCCTGTCTAGCACCATGTCTGATAATGACCACATCCAGCTCCACTGATAGCGCTCTTCTTTTATGACCTACATGAGCATAAATACGGCTCCAATAAAACATTTCAGGACGGATACTAAGAATATCATTACCTGTGCACATGTAACGACAGAAGTTGTATGGTTTTTCATGTTTTTGTTTCCAAAATGTTAGATGTAAAAAGCCATATGTTGAATATGTACCTGCTGGTCACTTGAATGAAATTAAATAATTTGGCAGCCTAAAATACTCCATGTGTTGTTTTGTCTACACAAGTCTTTGTTGTAAAGCAACCGAAGCAGGATTGTCCTCCTGTGCTCTAACTCTCTTGTTCTTTTAGTTGCATCTGTTGAAATAATTAGTCTGGAAATTATATTCCTTTTTGACAAATTATAGTGGAGGAATCCAGTTTGGCCTTTGCCTCAGCATCTACTATGTAGATACAGTAGATTCCCTGTTCAAGCATAAGGTCAGGGTATAAATACGAACTGCATTTTGCATTACTTTCAGATGAGTGAAGCTGTCAGACCAATAATATGAGCTTTCAGTCCTACTTTCTGCCACTTATTCCCCATTCTAGGACCAAGGGGTCATGTGAAAATTGAAAGTGACAGTCAAACCAGCATGTTGAACAGGCTGATTGGACTAAGCTGTCATGGCCCAGATCAGAGCTCTTTAACACCAGGCCTATCAGAGGTCTTTCAGTTGAAGACACTGGATCTCAGTGCAGGCTAAAATAAAAGCCTGACAAAGATAAGAACTTTTTTTTTTTTTTTTTGTTACCATTCCACGTCAGCTCAGGTAGTAGAAAACTTGAAGTCACATGAATCCATGATTTCATGAAATAACTCAGTGTTTGAATTCTGAACAAAAGTAATTAATTAAAGGGACAAACTTTGAGTCCAAAAAAAAAAAATCTTGAGGAATATTATTAACAGCAAAAACAAAAGTTTGAGAGTTCACCAAAGGGCTTTTCAGCTCTCATTTCAAGTTTCAGATGAATGAAGACCAGTGGTTTCCTTTGTGGTCGTCTGAATGAAAATGTTTGTATTACCTGTTTTGCAGATGATTTAATGAGCACATGATTCTGTCACATCAAAGAATTTTTACTTCATCCAAAGCATTCCCTGTCAATTTATATTTTGTTTCATATGCAGCATTGCATGAAACTCTGTCGAAAGCAATCAGCCTGCCGTCATCTATTCAGATGGTAATAAATCACGTCATTATCACTTTTACTTGGGTCCATCTTTGAAACAGAGCAAGAATAAAATATTTTTGTCAGGTGGAAGAATAACTTATGATCCTTTTATGTCCTGCTGAGAACCCTTGAAAATAATAATACACCACAGCAGAAGCACACGAACGCTGAAAGGCACAGAGTATTATAAATCTGATGGGATTTGCATATTTTGCCTCCCTAGCAGGAAGCAGGCAAAAGAAATCACATGGCACACAAAACACACTCAGAAGTTAGGGTTCACATTAAGAAGGATATGTTTCTCCAGATCTCAGTAGTGATTGAAAACCTGAAGTGTTGGAGTTAAAAGCGTTTTGAAGAACAGCTTTTATTTCCATTCTTGTTTCTGAAAGGCATGGAAGATTATTAATCACATAAACAGTCATAAAGTACTCATTTGACCTGTGGTACGTCTCTGTTTTACTATTATAGTTTCTCTTTAGTTCACATTTTCTTTATTCCACCGTTTAAGAATGTGTCAAATAAGGTTGTTTTTTTTTTTTTTCTTTTTTTTTTTTTCTTCACTCTCTTTGCCCTTTTCCCCGCATGTGTCTATCTGCGTTTTCGGTCCGACTCGCTCCCACTATTGGCCTTGAGCCATCAGGCCAACAACCTTGACTGTAATCCTCCTCCACTCGGTGTTTTCAAGTAGCTGAATGTGCGACAGAATTAATCACGGTCGCTTCTCTTGCGAAACAATAGACCCATGCATGTCGCGTCGGCAATAACCGCTCATCGGCATTTACCGAATGTACCTTCAGACGACGGCGGTCATCAGACGCTTGGCGAGACAAATGAGACGAGCTGTATTTACTGTGATGACTGTACCGAGGGCTTGGCTGTTTGTCTGCAGATTACATTGTGCATTTACATGGTGACCTCTGAACCGTGCAGCTCTTGGAAGGATTTGTGGCCTAGGTGGGGACTCCCGGGTAACTTATCGCCTACCTGGGACCGTAAACGTGGGTCCACACCCTCTTCCTGTCTGTGTTGAAGTGATGAATTCCAAACACTCCCCTCTTGCACCATATGAGCTGACTCAGGTTATTAGAGCACTGGGTTGTGTAACATTAGTGAAGGCCCATTGTTTTTTGTCGCTTGTTTGGATGGTATTGATGAGTAATCCGTAATACGCCAAGCACGAAAATGTAACGTCAGTGAGACAGGAAGCGTACAGATTCAGCAGAAAACAACCATTGCATCATGAGGGATTGTTTAACTGGAAATTACACAAGAGGGCAGTTATCTTTAAGACATAAATCACATTTTATTTATTACTGTCACAACCCAGATCTTAGGTTGTTGTAAAATCGGTGCATCTCCACCTGTGAAATAAATTGGATAGTGTCCAAAATGGAGCTGTCACAATTACTTTATTTTCAATTTGTGCAAAGGAGGCTAAAAAAACCAACGGTAAAAAAGCTTTGTATCGCTTTGGTTTCAGAATTTGTCTTGGATTATCAGTTAATTCACTGGAAAAAAATCTAAGTCTTACCAAGTGTTTTTTTTCCTCATTTCTACTCAAAATATCTCATCACACTTAAAATAAGACAGAATCACCGAAAGTGAGGTATAAGAACTTATTTTCAGACAATAAATCTGGAAAATCTTATTTTCAAGAAATCTTACCAAGATAATTTTCACTTGTTCCATTGGCTGATTTCATTTAATTTTTTTGCTTGAATTGAGGAAAAAAAATCTTTAATTCAGCAAAAAAAAAAAAAATCTGCCAATGGAACAAGTGAAAATTATCTTGGTAAGATAAATAAGATTTTCCAGATCTATTGTCTATAAATAAGTTCTTATATCTCACTGAAAAGTTACTCTTTATGTGACTATGTTTTCTGGTCCTAGCAACACGATTGTAAGGCTATTATATCCAAAAATTACTAATATCTCCCAAAATATTCGTCCTATCAACTTGTCATTTTCGCTAATCTCTTCTTTTAACCAAAAATACATACGTATGCCATCAGCTGATAGTTTACATTATAGCTCTGTTAGCTTAGCTCTGTTTTTAGACAGAAAACAGCCACAGTAAATCCACAAACCACCTCTGTTTTCTGTTCAGAACTGTCACATTTTAGTCCAAACCGTGAATCTTAACACTAACGGCAAATAATAACATCAGATAATATCTTTATATCTTCATAAGAATCAGAATCAAACTCACCCATGTAGAAGAAATGCTAGTTAAATGTAAAATTTTAGCATCAAATTCCATTCTTTTCATTTAAGGCTCTGTTCAGTGGAGAACACAACAGCGCTTCTATTTTTATGACTTCTTTTCTTTGACTTACAGTTGTGTCTTTAAAGTTCTCATCCCATTTGGTCACTCATTTCCAACATTTTGGTTAAATTCCCTGTGGCGTTTGTTTTCCTCACCATTCGAGACCAGCACAGTGACTCACTACTCCCTCTAGTGACATTTTTTCCCCAATATTTGAATGTGGAAACACTACAAATAACCCCTTTTAAGTGATCATTTCTGGTCATATTTCATTTCTATCCTCTATTTACTGCACAGTTTTAACTTGCAGTGTATTTTGACATCGTAGTATTCACACTTTTACACGTCTACAAGCAAAATATAAAGATGAATCATTGGTATTTTTGGTAGAACTGCAGAGCTTTTTATTCCGAACAGTCTAGTGTTAATGTTAGGTCATTTTTTAAAATAAGAAATAAAGTCAAAGCCCCTTTAAAAGTGATGAACTATGTCATTCTGTTGCGGGCCCATTTTTAATTCAGGATGGAAAAAGTGTTCATTTTCATAGAATTCTACCTACTTGACGGTTTTAATCAGGCCCCGTATTGAATTTATCAGCTTCAACAACCCACAGAAACGGGGAATACTTTGCTGGACCAGGATTCAGCCGCAAAAATATCTGATTAGTGGAGGTGACAGCGGAATGCGATAGTTATCATGCGAAATGGTTGTAAACTTCATGAGAGAAAATGATCTTTCATAAAGTTTGCTACCGAAAACGACCGTACTTTACGGCATGCAAAAGCAACATGAAGCCCAGGTGTTGAAATACGGCTCATTGTGTAACGCCGTCCTCCGTGTGCGTTCAACATTTATGATTCAGCGCACTTGACTGTGGAGAACGGGGCCGTAATTCTATGGTGCAACATGTTAAAACCCTAGCTGCGCCCGTTTGTGATTTTGTAATCGGCTGAAAAACACATCGACGTGCACGTACCTACCTACCTACCTACCCACGCACATACCAGAACACACTCCCCCCTGCCATCCCGACTGTACATCTGCCAAAGTGACACCCACTTTAAACAGCTTACGAGGTCCTGTGTGGTATGTAGGTATAGGTGGTACATTATAATTACATTGCTTTTGTCACCGTGTGATGTTCCAACAGATGTTCAGAGAGGAAGTGCCCAGGAAGGCGCAGTGCTGTTTATCACAATCTGCCGTGAGTCCTGTAATATCAGCTAAAGATTGAAGACTTTAATACTGCTCCTCCACAGCAAAGAAAAACGGCAGTAAAAATGAAAGCCAACCCATCAAAGCACAATATGTCCAGGCGACAGCTTTCCGGAATGCCCCCCCACCACCACCACCACCCCCCCACTCTCTCATCTACCTCCCCCTTATTCTCTCTCATACTCACCCTCCTCTTCTACTCCCCAACCCCCCATGTATTTCCCCCCTACTTCTTTCTTCTCCCGTTCATTCCTTCCCCTTTTTTCTTTTCCCCTCCTCTCATTGTACCGCCACCATCCACAGCAATGACTCCGAGTGGACAGTCACCGCGATAAGCCGGATTCACCGTGACCTTTCTATTGTTCATATGGCAGTTGGCACTAGTGAGGACGGGAGTCTTTCCAAATCAAATATTTGATTCATAAACACTGGGGGCCCTGGAGTCGAAGAGGGGCCGAGGCGCATGTAATTCCGCCCGGAGGACTCGGGGACCTTCGATGCTAAAGAGCCAAAGATGAGAGAAAAAAAAAAGGTGGAAAATCCTCCCGAATTGTCTCAGCTCTTGCTCTCTCGCTGCGACTAAATGTCAGGTTTTAGTGTGCAGCTGGGAGGAGGAGTGAAAAAAAAAAAAAAAAAAAGCAAAAAGAAAGCAGAGGAGCATCATTTGAATAATGTTTCTGTCAGCTCCTGAGTTAAAACCCCCCAATCCTACGTCGCTCTCTCCTTGGTTCATCCTCATGTCCCCCTGGGAGAAATCTGCTACGATTTACTGCTACACAAGACGCGCTGTACATACGCAGTCCGCACATACACCGCATGTATGTGCACACCCAAGTTTGATCACCATCACGCCTGGTGAAATGAGGCAAAGCAGAAATTTTACTAGGTTGGATTTCAAAGTGAACATCGATTGAATTCCCTTCTGTTTTCCTCTGATATAGTGTGTCCTGATACAGTGCGTTTGGAATGAAAAGGATGGTCTTGCATAGGAAACGTTATTTCAAAGGCCACTCGTGCTATTTTGGCTGAATATCAATGTTACTTTTAGATTTTGATCCCATGCAGCACTCTTGTATCGGTTTGATATCAGAGAACAAAGGTTATAGCCCAAGGCGAAGTTTGATAAGAGCCTGTATTGTCCAATGCAAGCAAAGGGACATCCACAAGATGTGTCAGTGCTACTGTATGCTTTCAGCAAACCTGAAAGCTTTTTTCGTTTTATTTTCTCTTTTTGCTCTATATAGAGCAATCTTCCTGCAAATTACCCCGAATTGCATCTATTTCTCTGAAGCTAGCAGTTCAATTTAAATGTGTAAAAAAAAAAAAGACAGAAACGGTTCCCATTTCCTAGTTTTAGTCTCCATCCTATTTTTATTTTCATGTTCCCTTGTTATGTTGATGGCCATCATAAACTTCCCAAGAGAGAGAGAAAGAGAGAAAGAGAGAAAATAGATCCTTTAATATGAACATCCACAGCTCCCTGGAGCATTTTTAATAAGATAGTCCAATAAAATGGCATAAAATTAAGTAAACATCTGCATAACCTTTAATATGCCTTTAAAAAAGAATCAACAAATGCTGTTAAATTAACATCAGCGGTGTAGAGAGGCCAGTAAATAAGTTTTAATCACATCTACGTCCTTTCATCCACTAAGCACAGATGTAATTCTACCCTTGGGTTAAATCAGATTCAATGTTGTACTGAAAACTGGAGGAATTTCTCTAACATTGAGTGTCAAGCAGCTATAACTTTAATATGAAATATAATAAATCCATGCCATTGAAAGAACCTGAATAGAGATTCTTACTACTACTACGCCTACTACAACTACTACTATAATAATAAATAAAGAAGAAGAATACCTTAGTATGTTTAGCATTTCAGTCCTACCAGCAGTTCTACAAAGGTTTGTTTTTTTTTTATTTTTTTTAAAGACAAAATAATATATATGCAGAAAAAAGCAGACAACTGCAGTAAGGGAATAAAATTTTAAGCAAAGGGAGACAAAAAATTATAAATAAAACACTAATGGTGTAGTAGATAAGCAAAACGCTGCTTCGGTAAAAATAGAGCAAGCTCAATTTGTCAAGAATAAATAAAAGAATAACTAAACAAATACACTGTGAGGAAATACTGACTCTTTAATAACCATCGGTTTGTAGAGAGAATAAAGATGGGACTGCGTTTGTCTGATGAATCCAGATTCGTGAATGAGAAAAGAGGTGATGAAGCCATTACCCATCATGCCGAGTGCCTACAGTACAAACCTATGGGGGCAGTGTTATGATCCGGGGTTGATTTGCTCATTAGTTCCAGGTTTAGCATCATTTTGTGTCCAGAAAATGATGGAAATAAACACTGACATTGCGTAAGGCTAATGTTTGTAGCAATGAAAGCTAAAAGTCCAAGAAATGTTAGAATACGGGAGTTTTTCTTTAGAAGTTCTAAATGTTTTTCAACCTCGAAGTTGCCTGGAATAAAAACTTAAAAGTGCAGGATTTGGATAAAGATAGAACATTCAGCTTTACCAGTACACAAAAAACACA
>JAPTYQ010023678.1:0-11773 GCA_029814465.1 Ostorhinchus cyanosoma
GATGTAAGAACTGAAGTGATTTTGGTTATTATCAAGAAAACATGGAAAATGAATAGATATCAGCTCTGAAATGAAACTATTATAAGCTTTTTTTGTTGTTATCATTATATTTGTCCAAACAAATGTACCTTTAGTTGCACCAGGCATTAAAACAAACAAGAAATTGAAGAAAACAAGGGGTGGTCTAATAATTTTTTCCTGCTACTGTAAATATGGTTTTTATAACTTTGCCAAAACAACAAACCTAATAGTGTCTATATTTGCGTGTGTCCCGACACTAAGCACCAGGAGAACTTGAGATGAAACCACGAACACATTGTCTTGGGAACAGTAACAACAAAAAACCCCTCCATCCACGAGTCCAGTTGGCCATCGTAGCATTTTCAGGTTAACAGAGGATCAAAATGAAGTTACTCAATCTCATTGTAAACCCCAGATTAACATGGTCTTATTCAGCATGAATTGGCTTACACAAGCTGAGGCGGTGGAGCTAAGAGTGACTTAGTGAGGCTTACACCAGCTCGTTCAATGTCTGGGATGCGATGGAAAGTCTCATGTGGGCAGAAAGGGAACAGCAGAACAATGTTTAAGCCGGCCATTTCAGGAAGCCACAGGATCAAAGAAATATAAACCCAGTCTCAGTTTCTACATTTACACACAGGAAAAAAAAAAGAGAATAAGACACCCCTTTTCTTTCTAAAGTTTGTCAAACACAAACAAATTTTGACATAAAGCAGGCAAATTAACAGCATTTTAATGCTTTTGTTGAGATATACTTTTGGGGAAGATGCCACCCCATTTAAACAAAGACAAAATAATAACAAATGTGCACAATACTTATTTATTTTGCTCTTAAACAGCCTTGTAGCGCTGTCATTTCCTACACAAAGCTGTAAATTGTCTCTAGATTTTGGAGATTTTTCTGACAATACATCGTTTTTTGGAAACACCATGGAGCTGCTGAATAAATAAGTAAGATAGGGATGTTTTTGTCTTTACTTTAGACCAGAAGAAGCCATCGGTTGCAGAAAGAGGCAGTCTAGTGATGGGAAAACAAAATAAAACACAAATGTTGCATTGAAAAGAACCATTAACAGCATCAGACTCTGTTTAATCTCAATTTTCCTTTTCTTTTCCATTCGGTTATGAATTATCTGTTGCATTGTTATCTAATTTCATGGAGTACAGTCGTGGTCTCTGTGGTTTCTAATGCTCTGGGGTCTGCGCTGCACAGTCTGGGAAAAAATTCTGTCTGCTATTCTCACTGAATGTGTTATTTCTGTTGATGTATTCCTGCAGCCAAATCGAAGTGAGGCCAGAGCTGACTGAGGCCATCATTAATTCATTTCTTTGATAAGCCAGGAGTGACATATTTAATGTGTACCTGACAGCAGATGGACAGCTATGATGGTGGTATCGGACTTCTCTGTTCCGCCTTGGCCGTGATTTCCGATTTTTCATCGCACCTCGGCAGCGCGATTCAAGTCTTTAACCTTTTATGGACAGTCATGTGTTATGCACGGAGTTGTCAGCCGTGCCTTGATAAGCACTGGAGGCCTCGCTGTGGAGTTGTGTCAAACAGAGTGTCAGTGACCACAGGTGACCTCCGGCTGAACTATGACGAGGAGATAGAATGCAGAGGCCGGCGGTAGAGTTCAACGGGAAAAAGAAGGGAAACTGAAAATGCCCTTAAAGGGGTCATATTTAGCTAAATCCACTTTTATTAGTCTTTGGTTTATTTATTTATTTATGTATTTGGATCCTAATAGTTCATACAGTTTGAATTGGAACCCTCCAGGTGCTGCAAAGCTATATTTATATTCATTCCAGCAAAAATCCAGTAGATTTCTACAACCCGTTTTAATTCCTGCTTAATTTGTTACGCTTTATAACTCATTATGTCATGACATTTTAGATTCAAAGTTATTTGTCATTTTAGCCAATAATATACACAAAAACTATACATTGTACTAAGGTCCTGATTGTCAGCAGCATTTAGTAACTAATATAAAGTTCTGATAAAAATAAAATACTAATAAAAACAATAAAAAAAAAAAAAATACTTCAAACATTACTCAGAGTACGCCATAATTGTTTGCCAGCAGCAGCAGTTGTAGTAAACACTGAAAATATCTCCAAAGTTCGAGTTGAATTAATGAAGAATTCAGACCCAAGCATAGCATTTACAGTTAATGTAGACCACAGGGAAATGTTTTAAAATGCATTGTTCTACTTTTAATTTTTTTTTTTTTTTAAAGCAAAATATCCCTCCTTTAATGCAAATTCACAGGAACATTCGGCTTTCCCTCAGCCAGTCATTCTGTGTTTCATGATCAGATAAGAATACAGTTTTAAGTGTGTTTGGTTTAGTTTATTAGGAACCCCAGGGTTGCAGCTGTCCAGGTTCCTTCCTTAGTGCTAGTAGGTTTGCAGCAGGATACACACCAAAGATTATAATAAGTAGGTAAAGTAAGACAGTCACTCTGCAAAAGAATCTAAAGATCTACAATACTTTCAGTATCTGATCAGTGTCAACATCAGTTCAGTTGGGTTTAGTCCTTATGTGTCATATGTTTGCAGCAGGACACATAAAAATGATGGTAGAAGGAGAGTTAAAGTAGATTCAGTCCAAGCACGTTATCATTATCATTCTCATTCAATTCAACTTTACAGAGCACATTTCATGCACAAGGCAGACTCAATGTGCTTCACAACAGGTATATAACATAAAAAAAAAAATAAATAAATAAAAAAAACCCAAAAACATAAAAGAGTGCACTAGCAAGTAAACAATCATATGTACAGACACTTAAACTCACATAAGCACATATACAACTCAACAGAACGCTGTCAAAAAAAAGGTACGTTTTTAACCGGTTATTAAACATGGCTACTGATGTGGCAAGTCATGTATTGGTAATATCATTTTATAGACTATGTAGTCTATTTGGTAAAATGTAAAGGCCTGATGTTCAATAAAATTAAGGAAAAAAGAATCAGAAAAAGAACAGAAAAAAGCAGAACAGTGTGAGTTGACATTATCAGTACATTAGCCTTAGCTTTATTTTAGGTTTGTTCTTTTTTTTTTTTTAGAACAAAAATGTTTCTTTTGTGGACCCAGTTCAGTCCCTAGTGGTCTAGCAGACACATCACAGCTGCCCACTGGTGTTCTAAAGCTCAGTCACAATAGTCCTCATAGCTGCTGTCCTGACAGTTTAAATATTGTTATCTGATGACGTCCTGTAGTAATCTTATCTTATTTAGTAATTTCATATGCAGATGAAGTAATTATCCTACACTATAGCTCATATTACACTGAGCAGGAATGGACAGTACCTGCATCTGAGTAATGATGTACTTGTTTTTCCACACTATTCTGCATTAATATCAAATGCAAAATGGTGCCTCTTCCATAACATTATAAGGCTTCATTAAGACACATGTGGTAGATTTATTATTCATTTAAAAAAAAATCTGAAAGAATAATAACAAAAGCAATAAGTGCATGTTTATTGGAGAAACTATAGTTGCATCCCTCATGTTTTCTGGCATGAGAAAAGCCAGCTGACTGATCCTGGGGGATTTCTTTGTGTCATGGACCCCCTCTGCTGGTCATTCACTCTAACTACAGAGCATGAGCCTGGCCTTTCTGTGCTCCTGCTGCTGTCGTTTATGTAAGATGAAAACCACTTCATTTACCTGTGAAGCAGGGTCAGGACCTTTGAAGTGGTCTAGGACACAGACCTGGCTGCTGGAGGCTGCAGGTGCTATGCTCGGTTTCCTCGATCTCACATCTGCTCCAGGTAGTGATTCCAAGCCAAGTTCCAGACACCACAGCCAAGAGCCCAGTTCTTTTTTTTTCTCCACCACTCCTACACCCTTTGTGGCAAGAGGCCATTTTGTTCACAGAGATCTGCATATTTGCAGCCTGTGTCTGCTTCTATTAACTTCAAAGTTGCGCAGAGGCAGGTGAGGCCACCAGTGAAGCCTGTGAACATTGCTTCACAACAACTTGTTGAAGGATGGGATTTCTACCTCTGACTCAGCGAGACACAGTCCGGCGCCACTTTCGGAGCTTGTCAGAGCGCAGGGCCCCGAGGCAAAGCTTATTGTCCACAAATTGATCCAACCCCCTTGGTTTTGTTTATTTAAATGAGACTCTTAGACCCTCGGGTGTTTGTTGGGGGAAAAGTCAGAAATGCCAAATATCTTTTTTCTCCTTCTTCCTCTATCGTCTTTCCTTTCTTCTTTTCTCTTGCAGCCCTTCAGCTTCATGAGCCAAAAATCCTTGGTAAACATCCCGGCTCGGCAGCTTTGTAGCAGTGAGCCGGGTCCCTCTCTCAGTGTCCCCCCCTTTTTCACTGGAATCTCTGGTTCCCAGCACAGATTCACTAACCTGACACTTCTCTTTTATGCATTCACATTCCCACAATCCCCATTTTCTGCAAACAAATAGTAACTAATGAAGCTTAAAAAAACATGACCATATTTTTACGCTAATAAAAATGTGTCTTTCTGAAGCAACAGTCGATAAAAATCAACATCTTAACAATACTTTCAACTGTGTTTTCCAGGAAGCCACAGACATGCAGGTGTTTTGAGTCTAACTTTTAAAATTTATTGCTTGTGTTGCACAGCCATATGGATATCATGTGGAACTAGAAGAAAAATAGATTTCATAGATCTATATTGCAATATAGACTGGAAAAGTGAAATGTTTATATTATGAAGACATCTCAGTTGGAAACTAAACTATTATTTAGGTTGTTTTAGGCAGTTAATTTTATGATTTACAGAAATACACATCTTTGACGTCAGGAAAAAGACTTCAGAGGTATATATATGATATGTAGGAAAATACATTTAACTTCAAATCACTATTTGTTATTTATAGCAAAGTAAGATAAAGTTATCCTCATTCCAGGGAAGCTGTCAAGTCAAGACACACAGACAGTAAATGTGTTAACTTTGCACAGTGAAAATCAAAAAAGAAAAGAAGCATTGGCCTTGGATGTCCATTTTTTTCCAAAACATTTCCTCAGTCATTTGTTGCTGGAATCAGGACACATCTTGTGACGATCCATCAAAAGCAAACTGCAGTCCTGCTAACTTTAGATATCCAGAGGTCTAGTCGGTATGCAGACTTCAGGCCTCGATTCATAGTAGCTACAAGTGAAGTAAATCATGGGCCTGAAATGCTTAAAGTCTGTGTGGGCGGGGCGTTTCACAACAGGGAACAGAACGTTCAGTCATAAATTACACTTGGTCAAGTTCTTGATGCTTTAATGTACTTTATGCGATGGGAACCGGCCTTACAGTGAGCGAGCACTGCGAACTCGCCGGTGAAAACTCCGTGGAGAGTCGGCGGGGCTCTGCACTGTCACACTCTGTCACAGGTGCTTTAGTGCCGTAACCAGAGTGAATTTACACATGGAGGAAGAGTCCGATCCTCCCTCCAGTCCAACTCCAACCCAGAACCAGAGGTCGTGTCCTCTTGCTTTGCTCTTTACATAATGAAATACGCAGGGAAGGCGAATAAAAATAAAACCTCACGTCCCTCTGTCGTATCACTTCACTTCCTCTCTCTCCACTTATACAAACAGTGTCAACTAATATCATTAAGGTACAATATCAACTGTCAGACTACAGCAGGAAATGTGTCACCGGCTCATTTTCCTCCTTCAATAACACACCCATCAACACCAGCTCTTATAGCCCATCCCCTCCCACTCAAAAGGATGTTCTGCGTATTAATTGGGAGGTATAAATTACAAGTAATCACTAGCAGGTTTTTCACTGCCTAGACAATCGGCATTTACTCATCTGTCTTCCTGTTTAAACTATCTGCTGGAGAATCGCAAAGCCCCGCTGCTTATTTTCCAACGATTAGCTGTACATCAGCATTACCACCTCAAATCCAGCAGTTTCACATCCAGCATTAAATAGGATGAATATTGATCTGCTAAAGAGGATTTATTTATTTCATGCTCTATCCAAAGATCAACTGCTACCAGCTTTGGACGGATCTGCGAAGGTCTTACCGAATAAAGCTACTGCATACATGACTTTGGACTTGACATTTTAGGCCTGGAAGAAGACCAAACAGTAAATTCACTGCAATAATCCCAGATAAATGAGATGATCACTACGAAAGCTTAGATAGTTAAGTGGCCTACACTTAAGTCCAGAAACGATAAAAACATGACTCGAAGGAGATCCTCGCCATGTCGGGGGCGTGGTCTGAGCAGTCCTAACTAAGGAAGACGCCCACCTGAGGACTGCCATTTCTTTTCCTTGTAGGAGGCAGAGTCAGCTTACAAAATAGGGTCATGCAAAATGGCATCTGCAAAAATAACCCCACAAATCGCTCCCTGTACCTGCCTAGGAGGTCTTTGCAATATCTACACAAGCTATACAGACAAATTAAACCAATATACGTTCAGCTTTAACCCACTATACGGTCATCTTTAACCCATAAAGACCCAGAGCTACTTTTGTGGCAGCTCCCAAAACTAGTTAGCTTTTTTGAGTGATTTTTTTTTTGTCTTTTACTATAACATTATCCTCTGCATTTTGCTTTTTTTCAGTGAAAATCATGTATTTTCTATATTTAATGTATTGATCATGTAGATGTTGACAAAGCTCAGAATAAAGTTGATTATCAAAAATATAGAAAACTGAAGAAAAAGTGGCTTTTTTTTCAACAAAATATATCAATAACTGAACATAAAACAACCGCCTCCATTCATTGTCATTTATCAGATTGGATGGGTTTTACTGGTGCATCAATGTTGTAGAAGATGACGGTGTTTCCACGGTAACTACGGAGCCTCTGAACGTCCAAATGGGTCATACAGTATCTGATGACTGTGAAAAGATGACAAAATGTATTTTGCACCAGTTATTTATACTGATAGGATTAACGAATCAACAGGTACTACTGGTGGATGTTTGGGTCCTTGTGGGTTAATCACACATGACTGATTCTTCTGTTACTGAGTCTAGTTGTTTTGTTTTGTCAGTTCTGTTTAGGAAGTTTTTCATTCTACTCTCCCTTATCACTGAGTCATTCCTCAAAAGGCTGCAAAAATCTGTTTGGGTTTTGATCATAATTATTGTTTCCCATGACAGTATAAATTCTCCTCAAGCCGCAAAAGAAAAAAAAAAAAAACATTTGCTGCACGAGTTGTTTTCCGGGGATGAAAATAATCAATTTTAAAGAATATTGGCAGAATACACTGGAATTAGTATCTGCTGTCGAAACCTCTACTGGAAATAAACTCACAGATTCACAAATTCACAAACACACATGTTCATTATTTAACCCCTCAAACTCTGATCTGTGTATGTGAACGGTGCCAGGCTACGGGGCCTTTGGCGAGCCGTCAGATGAATAGATCCCCGACGCTGCTCTGCGACTGGTTCAGCCGTTGAGGAGCCGTGAGAGGGAGACAGGCAGAGAGACAAACAGTCAAACAGACAGAAAGTGGCCATCTGGATAGACAGGCCGCAGGGTCACATGGTGGAGTCACAAACAGGATGGCGCTCAGCTGCTCGGTGTCTGCGCTTCCAGCCTCAAAGTCTTATGAGACTACGCTGATACGGCTGGGGATGGGAATTGATTGAGTTTGTAGCGGAATACTTCAAACTTGCTTTACTCTCAATTTTATTTCCTCTTCTTGGTGGAATTCAGTACACTTGTGATTTTAAATCAGATTAGCTCTCACTTATAACATGCATCATATACTTATTCCATCCATTACTTATATTTGCTTTAATAATGCAAAAAAACACAGTTATCTCTATGTGACCCTTTATGAGTTTGCACTAAATCAATAATAGAGGAATATTAAAGCATGTCAGTGCCTACTTTATATAGAAATACACTTTTTTTTATGTCTAAATACTTTACTTGCTGTCCAAATGTATACAGTCTGCAGTGCATGGTGGTTGAACAATGAAGCAGTCTCAGCCGCCAGTAGATGGCATCTGATACCTGCTGTAGTTGTGTGAACTGGTCCACTATCATCCTTTCATTTCTCCCACAATCTACCCTTGTTTGGTTTCTAATAAAAAAAGGGGAAAATATCAAAATACAAATATCTATAAGAGTGATATATAATGTAATATATGTAAGAATAAATCACAATCATTTAGAAAATAATTACATGAATTCAAAAATGCATGAGGTAAGGAATAAAAGCAGTCCACCTGTGTGGTTTTTGCAGAATGTTTTAAACACGAATGCAGTCTTTTATTCACTTTTTCCACTGAATCCTGGATCTCACATTGATTAAAACATCCTTTTCATCTAATGTTATTTATCTCAATTTGCAGCTGAGGCTTGAAAGCAATAAAACGCATATTACTTACACTAATATGTTTAATATAATAGTTTTTTAAGTATATTAAAGAATCTGGCACGAATTATAAGTCTATTCTAAGCAGAAATAGCTCCACTTACAGCTATCACAACACAGGCTCCAAAACGTCTTTCCCGTTGCATTCTGGTCCGTCTGTCTTGAGCCCATCAAATTAAACAAGGTATTACTGGGAGAAATTGCCCTAATTGAGATGTATTTGATTGCAGCTCTGAGCATAGCTCTATCTTCCCTCCTAAACATATGGGTCTGCGCTCGCTGTCCGGCCATAAATTTTCAACACTGCAGGACATTGTCTTTTTTTATGCCCCGTGATCCATCCTTCATACATGCCAGAAAAGTGTCAAGGCCTTCTGGGAGTTAAAAGAAAACGTGCCGTGGCAGTGAGCATTAAGCTGGCAACGAGCGAGGATCCAGAGCCAGCTCCATGCGTAAGGAATGTCTTCTGGTTGTGTTCGTCGGCAGATCAGTCATACATCAAATAGACGCTGAAAGATTATTCTAGTATTTAAGTGCTATGCAATTTGGCTGATATTTAAATGCATACAGATAATTGCTAAAAAATATGAACGATATTTTATTTATTTCTCTGTTTTCATGTCTGCTATTCAATCTGCAATATCAGAGTGTGCATTTAACATCTGAGTACAATGTAAAAGTGTTACAAATGAACAGGTTTTGGAAGATTTGACCGAAAATGAAGACCACACAAGTAGACAGATGGTCGCAGCGATGCAATCAGCTTAACAACAGGACAACAAAAGAGCAGCCACGCCTTAGATAAAGGTGCTTAACCTCCAAGCATGCTAAGTGCCCCCCGCTCCATTACCACTTAATAGGCCTAATCAGTTTTGGCCCAGATTAGATTTTGAATCTATTGCCACCAAAGCACAGTGGCATATTAAATTAGTGACTTCATTAGACCGAGCAGGGTCACGCTGTTTAGCTGCAAGTAACAGTGTTCGTGGGAATAATAGGTGTTCTCAGCAGTGGAGAAATGTAGTCTACATCATACTAAAATGAGGATTATGAAGGCAGGAGCTGTTAGGATGCATGAGTCGTGTCAGGCATCTGTTTGGAAAATACACTGCTGTCCATATAGATATATACAGATATATAGACTGTTTCAAACATAAGCAGGCAAAACAAATTCCAGATATAAAGGACACTTCAATATATGGGAATAAATTAACCAAAAAAGAAAATAAATATCACACACATTCATATAGTTGGTATGAAATAGTCTTTTTTTTTACCTTTTCTTGTGAAATGATTGTGATAATGTTATTTATTTTTGATAGATAAAGTGTAACTGGGACTAAGTATGTAATCATTATACCTTGTCAAAATGTGAATTTTTTTTTACTTGTAATAGTAGAATCTTTTTTTTTCTTTTTAGCATATTCAAGAAATTAAAAGCAGAAGGTGCAAAATAAACCGATCCCAAACCCGAACACCAAAATGCCTCTCTGTTGCAAATTCATTACAGTTTTATGTTTTCATATACTATTTATGTTTATTTGAGCAAAAGATCAAATGAAGCAGTTTAAGCTTCAGAATTACTGCTAAGCCCACTTCATATTTGCCAGATGAAGGCCCAAAACTTCCCACATAATCTTGCTTCAAAATGAATTAAAGTCACCAGAGATGAGTAGCTCGGGCACCTCGGCTGAATGACTGACGGACTGACTGAGGCTGCAGCGTTTCAGCTTTTACAGAGGTAGATTTCAACAAGAAGTCATATTTTCCAGTGAAATAAAATATACACTGGTGTAGTGCATGCTGTGCCACATGCTAGCAGACAGAGCTATGGAAGTATTTACTGCTGTGTGCACAATATAGACACACATGCAGATTTTTATTTTTATTCTAGTCATTAATGGGCTTGTGTAAAATCCAGAGTGTTGACTAAATCTGTTATAAGCGGCTTGATCAGTTCCTGCTTGGGATTTTTTACTGAAAGTGTTCAAAGCGTAAGTAAATATCACCGAATTTTGTTCTGAAAAGACAAGACGAACATAATAGAAAAGAAAGAACCAGACATCGAGCCACTACAGACACGGCTGAGCAGTGCATGAATGTTTTCTTGACAAATAAAAACACTGCGCCTGTGAAATTCACTGCAAAGACCAATTTCAGGCCTCTTGCACCAGTTCGAGGAATCAATACCAGGCAATAGTGCAGGTTGAGGTTAGAATCAATATCTGATGATACAATCATATCTTACTTCTTGACACTGTCTCAGCACAGCGCACTCAGAGGACGAGCAGTGGGTGGGCGGTTGAAGAAAACAAGCAAGGAACTAAAGGCTTCAAAATGAAATTGTCTTTTTAATGCAACAAAATTAACTAAAATTCTTCACTATAGACGCCGGATTTTGTTTTTTTATTTCAAACCCGGTGTCAACAATCATTGCTGCAGAATAAACCGTAACAGTTTTGCAAGTTACTTTATTTCAAATAGAAGTAATTTAATTTCAACAAACCTCTCCAAATGTAAACCAAACCAGCCAAAAAAAAAAAAGAGGAGAAAATTGGTTGCATCTGTACCGGTTAACTTCGACTGAATGTAAAATCTGAAAAAGTACGAAAAAAGGGCACAATACTGTAGATCTTCATATCAAACCTCGACGCATAATTTTCCTTCTTAATGCATTTGGTTAAAAATGCGAAACGGAATATAATTTGAAAAGCCTGCCATTTTTTTTTTTTTTTTTTTTTAACCGCACATAGTATTCCTTATTTATTTCTTCTCATCTTATTCCCAGCATGAATAAAAGACAGTGTTGCCTTGCAGACAGCCCCAGTTGCAACTGATGATAGATTAATGAAAAGGGTTCAATGTCGGCCTGGATGGTTTTGCACAGGCAGCTAAAAAGCACCCAGTGATGTCAGGGCGGTTTTGACTGGCTGGTAGTCATACAAACGCACGCTCAATCATATATGGATGTACACAGACGGGAGGGGGGGGCGGACCTGGAAAGGGTGAGAGTCACTTATTTAACAGGAGGTAATATGATATTGGATAATAACTGGAAACATAGCAGAGCAACATGAACTGCACTGTATGCTCAAACGCATTTTCCTCACACCTGCCCTGCTGATGATTGCTCATACGCTATAATGAGCATACATTGGGCTGGTTTCAATGGCATTTCGAGGGTTAACAGTGCTTATATGTGAAGCCTTGAAAACAATAAGCCTCCCATGTGATTTAACAGTATATCCTAGGATTTAAAACTTGGGCTCTTTAAAGTTGTATGTGAAAGCCCTTAAACCTCACCACACCCTAGAGAGGGAAGCTGCTTTCTTTATAGTCTTACACTGACTTTATATCTTAAAATACTAAGTCAAAATATAGGCCTACGTGTAGTTTTTTTCTCAGTTTATTTG
>JAPTYQ010023800.1:0-30958 GCA_029814465.1 Ostorhinchus cyanosoma
CACACACACACGCACACACACACACACACACACACACACACACACACACACACACACACACACACACACACACATATCACCATCTCTGCCCTGGGCTTTTAACCCTGTAAGACCCCAGTATTTTACTTCAAAGAATATGGCAGACAGTGGAACCACTCTCTAACTGCCTTTGTTACCCACCCATCTGTCAGTTTTTGTCTTTGTTAAAGGAATAGTTACGTGTTTTGGGAAATATGCCTCCCTGCTTTTTTTTTTTTTAGATCAGAATGAGCTTGATGTCTGTATCATGTTGCACTATCGAGCAGGAAGTCGGGAGTAGGAGTAAGAAGGTTTAACAATTCTTCCCCTGCTCCGTTAATTGTTTATGTTGGAGAATCCTTTAAAATGGCATTTATAATATCACTGATGCTACTGGAATAAAGTTTTTTTTAATGATAGAAATCTATGAACCAATCATATTAATTTATAGATGTATTTGTTGAGAATGAAAAACGTAGGATTGATAACTTTTTATTTAACTTTTCAAATGACAGAAAAGTTATTTCTGAATTATTCAACCTTTTCTTGTTTACTTTCTCTTTCTTCCTATACCTCTATTCCCTTGTGAGATCCTCTGTATCCTCTGCTTGTCTTATTCTCTGAACACTAAAGTACTTTTCATTTCCTCTTCTACCTTAAAGCATCTCTTTTTCTGATCCTCCACTTCTGTTTTCTCTCTCCACATACATTAGCCCCCATGGTGTGTCTGTCGGGTTACTCTCATAAATCGAACTTTCTCAAGGCTTATATTTACACCTTTTCTTCGTCGTATGTGTCTCCTGGGACTGCAGTAGTGCACTTGCAGCAGTGAGCAGCAGGGAAGTAGGTAATCATTCTGGTGCTGTCTGACTGTCAGGGGTTATATGTCTGGCCTCAGTTTCCTGGCCACATGGAAAGACGTTCATCGCCCAGCTGCATCGTCTCCACATCACAAAGGAGGCCTTGCACAGTCACACACACTGATGATAAATATATACATTGTTTAAGAGAAACCCTGTCTTCCTTGGATGTTGCAGTTGGTGCGGATAAGCAGTGTGAGCTGACCTGCAGACCAGCCGGCTATCGTTTCTATGTTCGTCAGGCTGAGCGAGTAAGAGACGGAACACCCTGCTTCAACATCAGTTCAAATGATGTGTGCATAGAAGGGCGATGTTTGGTGAGTGGATTTTAAAGCTTCCCTTTGCATGTGTGTGAAATTCCTTTTTGAAGTGTCGAAGTCCAAGTCTGTCTTGTCTAGTTGGGCTTTGACAAAGTCCAGGACCTGAATCTCTCAGTCTCACGTCTGGAGGTTGATTTAAGCCTGGCATTCAGATTCGGAGTGTCTCCAGCTTTTTTTATGACCCTACGCTGGGCCTCTTTTCTCTGTCTCGCTCCCACTTTTCTCTCATTTACACTCAAACTCTGCTTTTGTTCTCATTTCACTCTGTTTCTGGCCAGCACCGGTTACCGATTTATACACACAACAGTGAAATAAACACTGGCAGTGGATGTGAAATGTCAACAAAGTCAGAAAAGCTATTCTCTACTCCATTGCCACCCCTCCTCCCACATCTCTATTCTTCTCCAGCACCACTCTTCACCCTGTTTCCACTCATTATTCACATCTTTTCATCTTCTTATCCCACCAGACGGAGGGTTGTGATGGGGTCCTGGGCTCCAGTTCTGTGATTGACAAGTGCGGAGTCTGCGGTGGGAGGGACACCTCCTGTCGAAAGGTGGCAGGAAGCTTCCAAAATGTCACAGTTCCCCTTGGGTATCATAAGATCCTGGACATCCCAGCTGGAGCTACATTCATTAACATCACAGAGAGGCGAGCAAGCCCTAACTACCTGGGTACGACACAAATAAAGTCACACTCACATATGTTTAAGTTTAAGATTTCTTGAATAATTACTGTGGCTGCAGCTCCAATAAAAGTGAGACTTTGGTGAGGAAATTGTGAATTCGGGAATGAGATTTGGCTTGTGAGTGTGTGTGTTCTGGCTTGGACTAAGATTGTAAATTCTGTGGCCTTGCAGACTTGGAGCAGATAAAGCTAGCATTGTTAGAGCCCATAAGAAACCAGTGAAGTGTGCATGTGTGTTAGTGTGTGTGTTTGCTTTACCAGCCCTCTGTTTGGTAATGAGACAGTCCTCAAAAGTCTGTGTTTGTCTGTCTGTGAGTGTTCTTGAGCTTATGGGAACTTCTTAACAGTTTACCACTGTGTAGACTAAACAAGCTCAAAATAAGGAAAGAAAACTTCACTTAATCTAATCTCGAATCCTTTCTCTCCAGCCATGAGGAGCGGCACAGGTGCTTCGGTGGTGAACGGGCGCTGGGCTGTGGATCCTCCGGGGGAGTACCACGCAGGGGGGACCACCTTCACCTACACCCGACCTAGAGCACAGGCAGAGGGGGATGAAGACAGAGGAGAGACCCTCAGTGCTCCCGGACCCACCACCACACAGCTACAGCTATATGTAAGTACCACAACATTGGAAGGCCTCTATATTAACATGAGAAACATGAACTTGGATTCTATAAAATGAAGTTACTGATAAGAATCACACACAGAACATTTTACATCTTCATGGCATTGGTTAAAGCCTGAGGCAATGCTTTCCTGCTCCTTATCAAGATTCCCCCAGATAGACAGCATTTTTTTAGCATTAGGGTGAGATAAAGGCAGCTATACTGAAGCTTAGCCCTGCTCTCATCAGACTACACAAAGCTTAATAATAACAACTCTATCCTCAGGCTAAGATCTTATTAAAGAACAGGAGTCATCTGCAGCATTCTATCCAGTAACATCAGGCCAGAAGGGAGTAAAAATAGCAAGTATCCACCAAAGGCAGAGCTTGATATCCTCTGGAATCACCTGCATTTTTAAGGCTTAATGGGATACCAAAGTAAGACATGAAAGAATCAAACTCCATTCATGTTAACATCACCACAAGGCTTAAATCTTCATTACACACTATTAAAAAAGACTATAGGAAGGTCCGATTACCATTTTTACTAAAATTAATACATACTAAAATGATCATATCAGGTCATCACCCTCTTGGAAAATGTAACAGACTGAAATGTTGTTACCACATGACTGATTATGTTTAGATGACCTTGCCTGCGTTAAGTCCTGTCAAATGGACTCAGTGTTTCTGTTTTAAGAGTGGAGCTACATCCATACAAGCAGGCACACAACCATAGCTGGTGTTGTGTAGTTCTCTCTGACCTTTAACCTTCCTGTGAAAGGAAATGGCAATCGTGTGTGCATGTGTATGTGAAACTACTCTAAGACATATAAATGGAAAAAACACATGTAAATGCATGTAAAAGGGCATAAGTCTTAACATGTCAAGTAAAATGGTCCCAGTCAGTGTTTTACTATCATAAATAATGTGTTTGGATTCATATTTCTCTGCATTAATGTGGATGTAGTGTTTTATTTCTGTATATATTTAATGTTAGATCTTTTCTTTTTAAACTGTCTTGCACTACGCACCACAAGAGAGTTGTCTATCTTCATTTCATTGTTTATACAGTGGAGGAAAAAAGTTTTTGGACACCCCATGTAATTGTGATGTGTTGCATTAAGAATCCCCCTTAAGTCATTGAACTGTGCCAAGTATTGTTCCATTCTCCAAACCCACATGCTCCCATCTGCATAGACACTGTTCTGTTGAGGTCAAAATTGGATGTTTCAGTAAGATAATGCCCTTTGAAATTCATCCAGAGCATGACATATTGGAACTGTCAAGAATTTTTTTGTTATGTTATTTTTTTTCTTGTTAACAAAAAAATCATTTGCATTCGTTTCTGTCTGATTCATCCACACCTTTTGAAACATGAAAAAGATTTTTCTGCAAATATTTTATAATAATGTTTGAGATTGTGTAAAATGTTGAGGGTGTCTGAAAACTTTTTTCCACCACTGTATCTGTAATGACAATAAACGTAGTCTATTCTGTTCTATTTATGGAGTTTTTGAGTTGGGCAGTTTAATTGATGGCAATGCATCATTTTACAAGATCATCATATATTTCTAGGGTCACTGTCCCTTGAGAAATTTGTGTCAAAACCTTCCGTGAACTGATTTCAGTCTTTTGACAATGCATTCCCCTGCAAATCCAAGAGTGTATTTAACTTAATAAGTATAATAAACATCGAAAAGGAACACAAAATTCACATGCGATTTACAGTGGACAAAAAGATGGAAACCTGTTATCCTGTAAGATAAATGTAGTGGAATAAGAAGTGTAATATTTGTCTTTCTAATGCAATGGAGTAGAAGTACAAAGATGCAAAGAAGTACAAATTCCCAAAAATTTTACTTAAGTACTGTATTACGATGTTGCATTCCACCAGATTTCACAAATGAATGCATCTTTGATTGCACGAAAAGCTGAAAACCATCTATTGTTGATCTTGTTAACATATAGTTGCCTCCTTACACACTCAACAGTTATATTTATTACTTAATATTTATTATTTATCCATTATTCACTCCCCTTTTAGCCCTGTTTTGTTCTCCACCAGCTCCAGTTAAAAGTATGTATATTTAAAGTGACAGTGACAAGTGTTAGGTCTGACCCAAACAACCATGTTCTGGCCAAAAAACACAAAGCAAGGAGCCAAAACATGCTAAAAAAACTCTGTAGGACTGAAGGGGAACCAGACAGTTGAGTGCACTTGTCACTACGGACAACCTCTTTCTCATCACATGCGCTCTATATAGAACAGAAATATTGATCTGAGTGGCTTGAACTAGCAACTCTGTGTGCCCTTTTTTTTTGCTCCGCAGATCATTTTCCACCAGCAGAACCCCGGCATCGACTATGAGTTTTACGTCCCAGTGGAGAAGAAGGAGGTGGAGAGGGAGAGGCTGATGGAGAGGGAGAGGGAGAGGGAGAGGGAGGCGCCCAGAGAGAGGCAGAGGGAGCGAGAGGCAGGAAGGGCACCTCTTCGAAGTACGTCCAATGCACTCCAGCCTTTCCTTCTCCTTTTTGGCAGCATTTTTGACAGGCCTGTTTTCTGCACATTCCATACAGTAGCTTAAAGAGGCAGGGTGTTTGACAATTAAGACAAAATATCTGTAATGCCTCCCTGAATGTTGACAGTGGTAGAGATGATCTCAAGATTCAATTTTTCCAAATTACTTAAGCATTACTGTTATAACCCATGAAGAATAACTGGCATGTTCATGGATTAGTCTGGGTGTGGTTTATGGGCCAAGTGGGAGGGATTACTGTTGAAGTGTGTTTGTGTGTTTGTGTATGACCTAGATGGGAGGGTTAGTGTATCTGCGTATCTGGTCCTCATGTTGGCCGTCATGAGACCCTGACCTCATCATCATGACTTCATTAGTATCTGACTCACCTCCTTCGCCTTATCCTCAATATTTCATCGTTGTTTTTCTCCCTTCCTCCCTTTTTATCGCTGATTTCTCCTCCTCGCTGTGTCTTTCTCAATCCTCACCTCCCCCCTCTTTTCCTTCCTTGACCTGTCTCATTTGTCTTTATGGACATTTATTTTTATCTTCTCTGCTAGGTCCGCTTACTGTGTCAGTTGAAGACCCTCCTCCTGCTCCTCCTCCTCTTTCTATTCCTTCTTTTGCCTCTTCCTCCTCCTCCTCCTCATCTTCCTCCTCGTCCTCTTCCTCTGTGTTTGCCCCTCCCTCCTCGGATAGATGGACACCTGAGCGGTCTCATCCTCGGGGCTCAGCGCCAAACAGAAATGCTCGGATCCCCCCACGCACTGACCTGCCGCTGGACACTCAGCCGCCGTTTGTATGGAGGAGAGGAGGGTTCACAGAGTGCACTGTATCCTGTGGAAAAGGTGCAGAAAAATACATACATGTACATGTGTTAATTAAATCAGTGATCAAATGTGATTACTAACTAGCTTTGAATGATGTGATGTCTCCCTCCTCTGGCGGCTGGACGTAACTACATGAAACAAAGAAAGGACTTTTACCTGATTCTATTCATATATCTTTATCTTTCTATAGGTTCTCAATACAGGGCGATTCTCTGTATTAACCGGCATACAGATGAGGAAGTCCCTGAGAGGAAATGCGACTCTGCAGCTAAACCTGCACTGGAGGAGGAGCCGTGTAACACACACCCCTGCCCACCATTGTGAGCCTATACACAAATATTAAGTGGACATTGCCTTTATATTTATTTACAATCACTGATCATTTGTACACATACTATATTTCTAATACACGCATTATCACATTTAGTCATTGTAGTTGTGCTGCTTCATGCCAAGTTCAGCCATGTTTTTTATGGGCTTTAATTGTAAAAAGCAGCAAATTCACAATAGCAGTCTGGTGTCAATTGAACATATGTGTAACAATCAAAGTGATACAGTACTAAGTGGTATACTCTACATAAATAAAACATCACATAATGCATTTACTGTAGGCAGCTTAGTTATTTAATTGAAAATTTTGCTTGCAAATATACACAACAGTCAACTACATTTAAAAGGAGAAAACCTATATAAACAGTAATTCCCCGAGTAAATGTAGATTATCACTGACATTAATGTACCACCACAAAAAAGAAAATTCAAGTACGGTACTCTTGGGGCCTTGTACTTACTTTGCTAATGCATCATATG
Organism: Ostorhinchus cyanosoma; assembly: GCA_029814465.1. Taxonomy (NCBI): domain Eukaryota; kingdom Metazoa; phylum Chordata; class Actinopteri; order Kurtiformes; family Apogonidae; genus Ostorhinchus; species Ostorhinchus cyanosoma. The sequence continues at coordinate 6,649 of JAPTYQ010023800.1, forward strand.
TAGCTAATTGTTTTGTTGCCTCAGAACAAAGAGGGAAAATATGCACATGGAGTTCTGAAAGCAAATGTTAATGTTTTGGTGAGACTTCATTTTTTCAAGATTTGTTTTTTTTTTTAAAGTTGGTTTAAATCTGCTAAAACACCTGAACAGTTTAATGTAGCTTTGCTGAGTGTGTAATTGGCTATTTTATCAACTGCAATTCAAATCTTTTTGTGTGTGTGTCATGTGTTGTGTTTTGCGTACAGCTCTAACAGCTCTCTTTCGTTCTGTGGTGTGTTAGCTGGGAGGCCAGTGCGTGGTCGGAGTGCAGCGTGTCCTGCGGCCCCGGGCTGCAGCAGAGGCAGCTCCAGTGCAGACAGAGCTTCGGGAACCGTTCAACCATGGTCCACCCTCAACGCTGTACCAACCTCACTCCACCGGAGTCCACACAGCCATGCCAGCTCCGCCTCTGTTCCCACTGGGAGGTCAGCTCTGACTGGAGCACAGTAAGTCAACAACAACAATATGTGACTGGGAAAAACATCTGGTCCGCTTACAAGAGGACAAACACTGGATCTCAACCTATAATCTGTAAACATAACACAGAGAAAAGTATGTGGTGTTGTATGTGTTGAATCTTTAAGACAAAAACATAGCTCTATGTTTATATCATCAGTTTGAGGATGCCTTTCATAGCTCATCATGCAACTATTCACTCCTATTCAGCTAAGAGACTGCTTCAACAAATAACAGATTATGAGTAATGAGTTAATCAGTTACACTTTTTGGATAAATTCAAAATAAATGGCAGCCATATGTGGTCTAACAATACAGTTAATTTTTAATGTGACGTACAGCTGTTCATAATTTGACATGATAAATTCTCAGCTGTCAACATTGAAAAGAATAATTTCCTGCCCTTCAACTTGTATTCACCAGTATATTTGTTATTATGTTTCCCTTTCTTATCTCATATTCTGTTTTTTTTTTTTTTGCCCTCCCTCTCTCGTCAGTGCTCTGTGGATTGTGGAATGGGGAAGAGGACGAGGAATGTCCGCTGCGTCAGTGATGAAGGCAGCGTGGTCAATGATAAGGAGTGCAACTCCAGGCTCCGACCGCAGGGAAGCGAAGAGTGCAACATGGGGCCCTGTGTAACCAACTGGTACTTTACCGACTGGTCCAACACTGTGAGTAACACACACACACACTCACACACACACACACACACACACACACACACACACACACACAAAGTGATACGCATGTATGGTGCAGTAATACTCAACACGCTCTCCCTCTTTGTTCCTCAGTGTTCAGCCCAGTGTGGACCCGGTGTACAGAAGAGGGAGGTGGTGTGTCTGACCCGAGGAGGTGTCAGAGATGGTGGAGGAGGTGGAGACTGTGTTGGGGATAAACCAGCGGAGATGAAAGCCTGCAATGGAGGCCCCTGTGAGACAATGACCATGTGGTACAGCAGCCCCTGGACACAGGTAGGAAGGAGGGAGTAAAGCCACTGACCGTAAAGCTACGATAGGCAGAAACCACAATAAGACAAACAGAACCAAGTCTTGTTTCCTCAAACTTCTTACTTACTGTGAGATTTCAGTATTCTTCAGCAGCTACACTGAGATGATACAGTAAACCTCAAAGTAGTACAATCACACAGTTACAAAAGGGGATTCATATGTACAATAAAACCTTTAAAGTTTAGGGAGCAAAAAAGAATGAATGCCTGCTCATGTCTCTTGGGAGTAGAATTTTGCCAAGACTGTTAGTAAAAGTGAGTATAGTGAATATTTATGTTACATTACTCAACGCGTTATTTCATACTGACTTTTGAAAGGTTTAAACTTAGGTTGCATGAGCAGTTGGTCAAACTAAATTTATAACATTACCTGAATTGAGACAATTTGTATTGTAATATGCTGAAGAAACTACTGTGGAATGTTTGCCCGAGGATGCCAAAAACGTTTTTACTTATCCTAGCTTTAAGAGAAAAATGGATAAAAATACATTGAAGGAAGAATGAATGAGCGTTTTTAGCTTCCCTTTACACTGTTGCTCTTGTGTAAAGATGTTGCATAAGTGCTTAAAAAAAAAAACCAGCATGACGTGAATTTTCTTATTATTTTCCACTGTGACTGTGCATTTCTTTACTCTGGCATTAATTGTATTCATTGTATTACATCCCAGACGTATACAGCTCAGACAACTTCACTATCCCATTAAAAAAGACAACATATGACTTATTTTCTTTTCTTCCTGCAGTGTAATGTCCCATGTGGGAATGGCACTCAACGACGAGACATTATTTGTGTCCAGAGGATGGGGAGTGATTTCAGTGTTGTTGCAGCCAGCGAGTGTTCTCATCTGGATAAACCTGCTCCGGTCCAGGAGTGTGAGATGGGCGAGTGTCAGCCTCAGTGGTTCACGACAGAGTGGAGCGCGGTGAGAGATGACGGAGAACAGCCTTGGACATGTGTCAATACACTGCTGTCATTTTACTCATAAAACATCAAATAGTGGCGTGTTCTCATTTTTTTATGATTGATAAAACACATTTTCTAAAACTGAGACCATCTTTGTTGAAACTCTACACCCAAAAAGCAAAAACTAACCTCACATAGAATAGAATAGAATAGAATAGAATAGAATAGAATAGAATAGAATAGAATAGAATAGAATGTCTTTATTGTCATTGTCTAGTGCAGAACAACGAAATTGAAAGTGCAGTCCTTAAAGTGCATTTGTAAAAATAAATAATATAAAACAATACACACTAAGACCAACAAATATAAGAACACTCATGAAATCATCCAATAATATGTCTTCTTTCAAAACATACTCATGTATTAAGTATAAGCACTGTAATGTAGAGTCACGTTTTCATTTGTAGCACGCTGTAAATATATACTATAAATATAAATGCAATGCAGAAACAATAATAATATCAATAATCCTATCCATAACAGTCTCAAACCTCATCTCACTTTTACTTGAAAGTGTAAAAATTGTAGAAAAGTGCAACTTGGATCCTGTTGATAGTAATTATAGCTCTGATTTCTAAGTGATCTGTTTGGTTACAGGTGATTACACATGCACATTCTGGGTGTAAGTGTTAACTGAGTGGGGTATTTCCTTTCAGATCCCACACTCCATTTGGAATTTGTCTAGTTGTGTTTCATGAAGCGATTAAATGTTTTTGTATTTCAGATTGAGTGCAAAGCAGACGTTCTGATAAATAGACAGAATACAGGAGTTAGTGGTTTCAATAATGGTGTAAAATAGTAAAAGTATATAGAAATGTAAGGTTTTAAACTGTGTGTTTTTTATCCTTAGTGTTCCCGTTCTTGTGGAAAAGGCGTCCAGATGAGGGAGGTGCGATGTCTTAGACCAGACAAAAAGCACAGCCATGAATGTGATCCCACCTCCAAACCTCAACAGGAGCAATTCTGCAACACAATACCCTGCAGTCCACAAGTGGCAGGTTGGTGTGTGTGTTACTATCACTGTGTTTTTGTGTGTTTGTGGCTCGCTCCTTACCAACATGTCTCCCTCCTTATTTCTCTTCCCAGATGAAAACTGCAGAGACAGAACTCATAACTGTGTGATGGTGGTCCAGGCCAGATTGTGCGTCTACTCCTACTATAAGACCGCCTGCTGTGCCTCGTGCACCCAGAGTGCCCAGCGTGCAAAGAGGCACTGACCGGCCAATCACAGACAGACAGACAGACAGCCCAGGTGTGCAAGAAGTGAAGGATTAGGTCAAAAAGGCTGACCCTTTCTGAAATGAGCAGCGTGCAGAAATGGATAGCCTCGAGTCAATGTAAACCTGTGACGGCATGTTGTTTGAATACCTTTTAGCTATTTTCTCCTGATTCTTCAGGTAAAACACTGTGAAAACAACCAGTTCCTTCTTCCAGTTCTGCATCTACAGTAAATCTTCTCTCCCAGAACCACATATTCCACTGAGCGCTTACTTCAGTAGGTTCATAATGTGTCACATAGTGATGTATTTGCTGCATTTTCCACTCTAGGAGGTCCATTTCTGTGGCTGCAAGTTTGTAATGGATGATGCTCGCTGAGGACACTGCTGTGTTTCAGCAGTAAAACTTGCCTTTTTTTTTTTTTAAAGATTCCTCCAAATCTATGGCATATTTAAACACAGTCAGACATACATACCACTAATTCTACAAACCAATAGTTATCAGGTGTTATAGATAAACTCTGATCTACTGGAATAGATCTACTCCAAATGTCTCTCACTGAGATTTCCCCCAACTAAGCTACAAGGATCTCTTTTACATACTTTATGTCTTTAATGTTTGCCAAAAATATTTCCTCAAGTGTCCTCTTATTGTTCAGTTCAGTATTTGAACAGATGAACCAAAGGAGTGGAGCGACTATGGCAGTAAGTGACCAAATATATCTGGGAAGGAAGATAGAGGGGATGTAATTATGTTACATATCCATGCAGTTATTTTTTAGGATAATCTTAAAATTAACAACTCAGGTGTGAAGACTCATACTTACAGTTATCTTTTAGTAACTTCTAAAACCCACTGTCAACATATACAACAATTCATATTTAAAAACTAATTAAGATAAGACCTTTTATTCTAAAGTTTCTTATAATGTCAACAAATCAAATGAAAAGGTCAAAATCCACCTCAGTCTATCTATATATACTGTGTTTATTTTTATGATTGAATTGAAGTCAAAAGTAAACATTAACAAACAGTCTTCAGTACATTTGTGAGTAGTGATGCCACCGGAAATTTTGGAAAAAAAAAAATCTCTGTTCACCTGAACGACTGACAGGTGCATCAGAGGAAAGTACAACTTGAAAACGATGAAAAAAACCTTCTACACACAGTCTCAGTTACTGCTGAAAATTTTATTAGACTACCATGTTTCTGCCTGTACGACCTTCATCATTTATATGGGCAGCATCAAGGCACTCTCACATATGCACACATAAGAGCCACTTCCATCATCAGGTCTCCGCTGGGCAAAAAAAATCATGCATTATATATCATACATAATATGAATCCTCACCTAAAAATGTTTTATTGTACGGGGCGTGTCTAGGAACACTTATTTTTATTTTTCAAGAAAACAGGTTGAAAATATAGCAATATACATGGTAAAGAAAGTATTTATATTTATAAAAACAGAGGGGCATCCGCACTCCATTTGGCAGTGGCGCATGGATTCTGATACCCTGATTACCATCTCAGTTTCTCTTAAATGTTTTTTTTAATTACAGTATGTGTCATTGACTGATAAAAAGCAATAGACATGGATGATCACACATAAAATAGGTCAGTTCAACCTGAACATTCCCATTTTATGGAAGGCTTAAACCTGATTCAGTGCCTCATTTCAACCCTGGTTTTTGGTAAAACCTGCCAGGCACATTTTGCTTGATTTTTCCTTTCACACAATCCCCATTTTCTGTACTGATTCATCAACACCTACGTAGAACCATGTCTCTATAAGCTGAGTTTACAAATGGATGATTTTAGGCACAATCAAATAAAAGATGAATGATATAGTTAAATGAAAATGTTTTCCCAAAACTGATCTAGGAATTTGTATTGGCGACCCCCATGTTACATGCCTTTTAAATCAGGCATGTAATTTCTTCAGAATTTCTTGATAACGGTTTCTTTCTTTTTTTAGATGCCCTGTAATCAGTAAGTCTTACAACAGAGGGACATTACTGTATAAATTAACAGATGACCTGGCTAGCGTGCTCTTCATTTAGGTTACGGTATCTCGTGGTCTGTGTGCATATATTGGAGGTGTTGCAACATCTGATGAAACATCGACTCCAAATGAGCTCAGAGCGCTATTGCTCCTGTTACATGTAATGAGGGAAATCAGTGCAGCTTTACGGCTCACTGAATGGTTTTTAGTTTTTAGACTTAAGACAGTGATGAATTGCACAAAGCAGCCTTTAGACACAACAATCACTACTTGTTCGTATTTGCTACTGGGTCTTTTCAGATGATTTGTTGACATTTCTACTCATGAAAAAAAAATCACCATTCAGACTTTTATTTTGTCACATGTAGATTTAATGGATTGTAATGAATAACCTGTCCAGTACCAGAGCAGAGTAAAAACTCCATATCCTTTCCATTTTCACACCTTATCTCTGCATCTCCTTTTTTTGCGTCACCTTTCTTTTCTGAGTAGAGATGATGAATCTGTCCTCCCGGTGAAGCTGCATTTAATTAATGAACCTGAAGGACAAATTTTCAATTAAAAACTAAGAAAGCTGCTTTTTACATAAGTCTTTTCATAAGTTGCTTATGATGGATCAAATGCTATTATCCTGCTTTGACCTGAAAGTAAATATTTTTTATTCTGAAATGTTATTTTCTCTGTATATGTATGTAAGTACTCTCTAATGCTTTGTCCTTCTCTTGAGTCGACTTTTTTTTCACAACACAAAACACACATATACTCACACTCTGCCCACTCAAAGGTGAGGAATCTGTATATTTGTCAGATATGTTTTAATGTCTATAATTTCTTTGAACATAGTAGGTGCTTATGTTTTATAACTAAGTAGAGTCATCAGACGTGTCGTTATAGACTGTAACTGCATTTATTCACATCTAACTGTCATATACTTGTTGTATTTTGCATTTGACGAGAGAATCAGTGATTTTATTGTACTTGTCTATGTATGAGGTGTGTGTGTGTGTGTGTGTGTGTGTGTGTGTGTGTGTGTGTGTGTGTGTGTGTGTGTACAGCTGTATATTTTGCGATTGTGGCTTTGAATATGTCATCCTTGTCTCTAATCCCATGTAGTAAAAAACACATTTTATATAAAGAGGATAGTAATTTATCTGTTATCTAAAGAACGTGTAATTTATTATCTGTTCTAAAGAGCTGTAGCAAGTTTTCTTTGTTACCACCAGAGTTTATGAGATTGTTATTATTGAAACACAGGCAATTTTTTATATTTGCATAAACAAAAACAGGGTGGGAAAATTACGGTCAAAAGCTTCATTTTATTTTCAATAAAAACTGAAACAACAGAGGAATTTGAGGTGTCATGCTTGTTTTGTTCGGTAAATACAGGTAATGTAACGGGTTTCCTCCAAATGATGGCGCCATTGAGTCTGATACAGAAGTCACAAGGCCTTCTTGTCTTCAGACATGAGCTGCCTACATACTAATGTCTGTTTATTGGCATCAAGTCTGCACTGAGGCAGAATATTATTTTTTTTTTTTTTTTTAATTAAAAACTGCTTTTGTTAAAATACTGAACAAGCCAAGTTTGTTTTACATGCTCAACCTGGTCACCACAGAAATAGTTTAATGAATTAGTTTCTCTCACAAGACAGATCTGGCCAAGCTGGCATCAGGAAGTAAGGCATAGCAGGAACCAAATGACAGTTTATAGCATCCGCAGTAAAATAGTTTTGGACCTAAAATACATTAAGCAAAACTGCATTTCCCATAAACCATGCAGAATAGGATGTTTAAATGCATAATACTGAGGCAGCATTTCCAAATTAAAGTCTGTCCTGCAGATTATTCCAAGCCCACAGTGCATAATATGAAAAACCAATTTTGCCAAGTGCTGAAAGGTCAGATATATCTTGCAGCCTCAGTGTAGGAGTGACTGGAAGTGTAGGAGTTTGTTGAGTTGAACTGATAGTAGGATAAAGTCCACTAGAAATATCAGTGTAATTTGTTGTTATGTTTGTGAAAAGGGTCCAGTGAACTAAAACAAGTTTATTTCCTTTAATATCATTTATTTGACCTGAAATGTTATACATGCTTACAAGAGAAATCCTACTTTTTGGTGTAATTAAATGTAGATCTACATCATATATTATGTGAAATATTTTGTATTGCAGACTGTGAGCTCTAACTAGCCTCCATGGAAATCCCTGGGAACTGATCCAAAAATTAGTGTTTGTTTGTGGAGCATGAGGATTGGCCTCCAGCACTTGTTTGTGAAACTATACTTGTGTTTGACCAAGGTGGAATTTTATCATCCTTGGGCAGTGAAATCCTAGCACTGATTATTCTGAAAGATTTCATGCAGACCAGCAGAAGGAACATTAAAACAGGCCTAAGTGGGCTATCGCTGCAGCCTCTGCTTCCAAAATAGCTGAGTAACACCGAGATTAGTTTCCCTCCTCTCCACCCTGTATGTGCGTGTCTGGGGCCCGGGTAGAGACAAACTCCAGTTCTTCTTCATCATGCAGGGAGGCTTAACAGCTCGGATGTCGTGCTGTTTCAAGGCCTATACACCGTTGACATCCTCAGGGCGCAGCATGTATAGCGTGCCTGGCTTTCCCAGTGCATGGTTGCAAGATATATGTATACAAGTGTGTGTGCGCGCGAATATGCGTGTCTTTATGGGTGGGGTGTATATGGTGGATGAATGTGGCGGGGGATGCTGGCTCACAGGGGGCACGAGGCAAGGCAGGCAGATGGTGACCTTTTGGAGTAAATTACCATGAACCCTATGACTCTCGCTTTCCGCCCTGCCTTTCCTCCAAAGACTCTCGACACGAGCCTCAAATATAAAAAAGCCTGGAATATTAAGCTACTTAGTGCTAAAGCATGAGCGATACATCTTTACACATCTCACTGAAATGCCCAAATCCGACCTTTTTTTTTTTTTTTTTTTTCAAAGTACAGGCTATAAAGTAGGCCAACTCCATCCTCGAGCTATCTCCCTTTCTCTCTGTCACACATTCACTTTGTGTGGGTGTGAGCGTGATTTCGGGCTCGGGCGTGAACAGCTGTAGTAGTCGTGACTACGTGCGCGGCGGTGGCGGCGGCGCGCTTCGGCTTCACGTCAAGAAGCGTAGTTTCAGCACCAAGGCCAGGGCTCGCGGCTAAGAACAATAGGCGGCTCCGAGCACGGCGACAGTTAGGCGGCGTCTGAAAGGTTCTTGACGAAAAACGTCAATCGGGGTGGTTTAAAACACCTTTTACATGACACTAAAAATCACATTTTGAGCACTAATAGACCATTTGTATTATTCATTTTGAATGTGAATATGAAGGACAAATGAAGGAGCCCTGCTTTTAATTTTCCGTGCGTGTACGTACAACGTGCTTATTGACAGTCCCTGGTGGTTGCGTCACAGGCTAGCAGCCGCTTTGGTGATAGGAGGGGGAGGGAGAGAAAGAAGAGTTGAGGAGATACCGGCATAGGACGTGAAAAGCCAACCAGCCGTTGAAAGGGTGAGACGCAGGAAAAAGAAATTAGAAATTAGTTAGATAAGTAACATAATAGCACCACAGTAACGCCAAATTCCGAGCCTGAAATTGCCTGATGTTCGAAACCTAGCAAGTTTTAACAGCTGGGTGTTAGCTGCTCGAATTTCAGCTGTTGGTTATCACTTTATAATTAAATAGGAATTAACTGTGGGCTCAAAGTCTAACGGCTAACTGACTAGCTCGTTTCTTTTTGGATTCGGAGACTCGGCTGTGCTAGCTAGTTAAGGACTGTTAAATTTTAGTTGGAACCAGGCTGACAAGTTGTGGTGTGGACTTACCTGACAGAGAGAACTCTTCCCCGCCACCTCCACACCGGGAACACGGGGTTCGTACAGACACAGACCAGCCTGTAGTGTCCGTCCACCGAGGAGGAGGAGAGGGAGAGCACGGCAAGGCACAAAGAGCGGAGAGCATCCAGAGTGGGGAGGAAGGAGGACGGGACGGAGAGAGTGCGTTCAGGACAACAACGGGGACCCAGCGGAGAGCATCACTCCTAAATTTCAGATTTGCACAAACAACCCTGCACATAAACACCATCTAAAAACGGTAAGACCGTCCATGTATGCAGCCCATATATGAGCCCGTGTTGTTTTGTTCTGGTGTGTGTATATGTGTGTATGTGTGTGTGTGTACATTGAGGGGGGATCGGACAAAGAGCAAGGGAGCCCCATGACATCCGTGTGTATGCTGTAACCTACAGCTGGCTAAACAAAGAAACCGCTCTATTGCAAAGATTTAGCCCCATCACGCAGTTCCTTTTCCTCTTTATTTGTAGACATCCTGAACGCCGTTTATTCATTAAAAGGTAACGCATACTCACTGATATTTGAGATTAATATGGATTTAATTGGAAAAAGTACCATTATTGTTTTTTGATTGGCTCATTAACATTTGCATAATTGTTTACTAGAAGCTGCAGGAGCTCTTTGTCAGGCTGGGTTATAAATATTGAAAATAATAGGGAAAATCTATATTTATTTACGTTTTTGGGGCACACAATTAGTAACGTAACACAGTGTTTTTGTGAGATTGTTTTTAAGGATATAATTTGTGTTTTTAAATATTTTTTGTTCTTCATTTATTTCCAACCCTTGGCATTAAACAACATTATAATTTGAATGGATGCTTTATTAAAACATGCATCCCTTAATATTATTACTAATATTATAGCAATTCCTTGAAAATGTAATTAATATCAAAAGTATGAATTACAAACTTATTTTTACTTTCAATAGACATACTATAAATATTACTAAAATAATATTTCCAAGATGAATGAATGATTTGTGCTTAAAGGTAGCACTGTTTTGTTTTTCCTTCTCCCTTTCTGGCTGTGACCTGAAGACTCATCCAGCATCAGTTACTTATCTCCAGGGATACCTACTCCTGATCCGATCCTGCACTGCCCAGTCGTCCTCTCCACTCTGTCCCGATGAAGGAGGCCGATGCTATCAAGCTGTTTGTGGGGCAGATTCCCCGGAATCTGGAAGAGAAGGACCTCAAGCCTATCTTTGAGCAGTTCGGCAAGATCTATGAACTAACTGTGATAAAGGACAAATACACAGGCATGCACAAAGGTAGGCCAAAATGTCATGATACAGTCTAAACTGACACAGACAGACAGTGTGACACTTAGAAGGACAGATGGATAGATGTGTGACAGTAAGGCAGATAGATGAGTGGATTTTTCTTTTTGTTTTTTTACTGCACTGCTGAGTGTAACGTGTCACCATGGAAACTGTCACACCTCCTCTCATCTCCATCTCCTGTTAGCAGTAATGTGAAATCACCAGAACAGGCTAACAAACTCACTCTGTGTGCACTGCAAATCAAAGGCGAATGCATGCATGAGCATGCTTTTGGCAAAAAGGCAATTTGTGAATATACCTCCACACAATACTGTTATACTACATACTTGATAAATGTGTAAAGAGAAGGTGTAAAATATAAAATGTTATGTATAGAGTTAAGGTCCTCTAATCAGGTTAATCATTAGGTTAAATAGTTTTAACAATAGATTGTAATAAATAGACAGAATACAGAGTCTCCATCTCTCTTCCTGTCTTTCGCTCTCTCACACATACACACAAACACACACTCACACACACTCTGACCTGGGGTCCTGTGTGTTATGAACCAGATTAGGCTGTATGCTCCAATCAGTGTAATGGGCCGGTAAGCCTGGGTGACACAGGGGAAAGAATCTGTTGTTTTGAGAATCCCCACAGCCGCAGTAAGCTCCTGTTAGAAGCAATGAGATGGACCATAAGATGCTTGTGTGTCTGTGTGTTGTGTGTACTGTCCCATGTGTGCCTGTTCACCTTTCTGTATTTTTCACGTTATGGCAAAATGTTGAGTCATTCTCACTTTCATGTTTCATTCCTAATTGTCAAATCTTTTCTTCTTTACTCTGAATCTACATTAGTCTGTCAAAGATGTCACTGGGACGCTAACCTGATGCTAATCTTGTTGTCTTAGTGCTGGTGACAGGTGTAGTAAACAGCTCTGGCCAGCCAGATCTACTACCTACCCTTCCCTCACACACACAAAGACACAGGTACAGCACATAGGAAACAAGAGGAAGTGTATTTGGAGTGATCGTGAGGCATGCATAGTGGTTGGTATAGGGCAGGTACCTGACTGTGCCGAACCTGTAAGGCCTTGTTAGCCCTGCGCACACGTCTGTGGTGCTGTCATGTGTGCTGACTCGTGCCGTGCCGTTCTGAAATGTGTGCAGTGCCGTGGAGTGTCCTTCTCTGCTCTAGAGTGCATCATCATGGTGTTGTCAAGCATAGTGACAGTGCATGAATATATTTCGGAAATGAGTTTAGGTGACAAGTAATGAGGGAAAGAAAATCATATAGGAAACATTTAATTAATTGAATAGGTGTGTGAGTGCGTGTGTGTACAGAGGAATTACACAGGTAAAAACTGATATTTCCCCTTTCTTTCTTTCTTTCTTTCTTTCTTTCTTTCTTTCTTTCTTTCTTTCTTTCTTTCTTTCTTTCTTTCTTTCTTTTGTCTCTTTCTCTTTGGCAGGATGTGCGTTTCTGACGTACTGTGCAAGAGAGTCGGCACTGAAAGCCCAGAGCGCTCTACATGAGCAGAAAACATTACCAGGGGTAAGTGCACAAAAAAAAACAAAAAAAAAACATAGACCCACATGCGTCCCCAGACAGTATACTCTTCACACTTACATAACAATACACAGGCTCGCACATACATTCACATCACCAGCGCTCCCTGCTCCTCCTCCACCTCCTCCTCTCCTCCTCCTTCCAGCCATATACACACAGACGCTGCCATCTACCTTGTATGCACACACATAAGTGGCCTCACATCAGTGTGTGTCTCTGCTATTGGACGTTCAGCTCCCATTAGTAACACTGTGACATAACTCAGCAGCCAGCAGGCGTCTTGCTGCTAAGGACAAACACTCCCTCTCACAGGAGACGCACAGGGTAGTCCGTGAGCATTATCATCTCCATTTCTCTATCTTTCTTTGTCTCTTCATCTCTCTGTCTTTCCCTCTGTTAGCCTCTGGTGATAGCTCCCGCCTAGAGGGTGTGTGTAATTAATGTGGCCATTCCCCTTTGTCTCATCCCAGTCTCCCTCAGTCTCTGTAGTGAGATATTGTGCACTGCTGTGGCTGTGCTGGGATAGGACACTTTTCATTATGGATGGGGAACTATGTGAGATTTGTGTCTGTCTCATAGGCCCTGCCTCCCTGTCCCTTCCTCTTTCTCTTTTTCTCTCTGACCTGGTTTCTGCTGCAGTCACTCAGTGTTTAAAGTCATTGTTTTGGAACCTTTTACATTTTAACCATTTTTTACTCCAGAACTACCCACTATTCTTGAATAAAGACAGTGTGATATGAAAGTAGAGCTGCACAATTAACTGAATTGCAGCGTCAGTCTGTGCAATTATATCATCATAAAGGCTGCAATTTAAAGGTCCAATGTGCGTATGGTGATATTTTGTATTCAGGGAGACCGGGCAGACATGTTAGTGATAGAAAATGTAAATTGAAGTCATTACACTTTTTGATATATTTTGAAGGTTACTTTTTGTAGTAGTAGTAGTTCAAGTGTGTTTGTTTGAATTTTTAAAAATACACATTTAAAATGATAAGTAATCTCTGCTTCTGTTGATTCCTGAAACCCAAACAAAAAGATTGATATCACTGTTACATATTGCAATATTGTCGACAATGGCACAATGACTTTTTTACTAAATTGAAGCGTTATCCATCCAAACTCTGATTTCCAGCAGTTACAGTATGCCAGAATAGTGAATATACTCACACCATCTCTGAGCTTTCCTCTATCTCATTCTCCTCGTGTCGTCCTGCCAATGAGCAGAGTTTCAGTTCCTGCACCTTCTCCCTAGGCTGGGCTGTTGATAACATCTCTGTGAGAAAATGGTTGGAGGAGAGCCTGAAGAAAAACGCTTTGGGGGAGGGGAAATGTTCTGACATACACAAGAACAAATTGCCGCAATCATGTATGCTTCTGCATTCATATGTACACACTCGTAAAAACACAGCATGTTAATAATGACATTAATCCAATTAGGGCCTACTAAGGAGCCTGACCTTTTCACTGCCTGCAGTGACCGTCCCTGTCTCATGCTGCTCTTTGTCCTTTGGCTCATCACTCTAATAATCTCTGCTGGTTTTTTCGTTATAATTTCCTGCTGATGACATAGATAACAGACTCATTGCAGTAAAGGGAAATTATTCTAAGTCTACTTTACAAGTAGGTAGTTCTGCTGGATTTCCAGATAAATTGTGATAAATATTCTGGACACACGGCGGAAACATTTGCAGAGAGAATACTCATTAGTGGTACAGATTTACTAAAGCGCCAGCACACAACAATCAGAAGCACTGCTCCCCTGAGGAACACTAGTGTTGAAACGAGGGTGTGGCTATCGTGTGCTGGGTTTTCAATAAGCCTGGGCTGTTAATGAGGAATATTACTGTTTCTGCATGTGGCTTTCTTCAGTTTGAAGTATCTCTCCAGTTTGAGATATATATGAAAGAGATATCATCTGTCCAAAATGTTTAAAGAACCCAGGAGAAGGTAGATGAATTTTTCAGGACAGTTAATTGCTCTACTAGGTTGGCCTGTGCTAGTTTCAGTGTAGAGCTTTATTTTTTCCAATAATGAATTAACGTCTTCCTTTCTAAATAATTTCACAGCTTTAGTTCAGTTTGGATTCCACCTACACAGTAACTCCTTGTATGTTTTTAAAGGCCTTCTTCACAGCTTGTTGATTCATCCTGCCTCTTCCTTTGCTGTCAATCTATCCACATTGTATGTTTCACTGTATATTGCTCCACTCTTCCCTTTCATTACCTGTCTATACCTTTTCTTGATGCTGCACATCTTCCTTCTCCTTCCTAGTCCTTCTGATTGCTTTCTTTGACAGGATTTAGAAATGGCTTGAGACGATTTCTCTCTCTCTTTTTCACTCATCCTCCTTTTGTCCCATTCTTTTCTCTCCATAAGAATTGCTTTTTCATCTTCTTCTTTTTATTTTCACCCTACCCTCTATACTTTCCCTTCATTCCATTTTATCTCTTTTTTTCTCAAATCCCCTCCGTCCTCTGTTCAACTCCTCCCCTCACTTTCCTGGTTTCTCTGCACCAGTAGAATATTACAGAATGTTCTCCTCACTACCCCCAACCCTTTCATCGCTCACTCCTCTCCTCTTCTCAAATCTCTTCATGGTATTCCTCTCTCATCCCCTTTTTCCCATCCTGCTGTCTTTTAACTCATTTTTTTCCTCACTGCACACTGCTTGCACTCACGCTTCCTCCTCAGATTCTCATTTCACAGTCATTTATGGTAACCCTTCTCTTAAAGTCTTCCTCTCAACGTCAGGCTTTCTTTCTCCCTCGCTTTCACCCACCCCCGTCTTAGTTCCTCTACTCCCTGTCTCATTTCCCCTCCTCTTGATTAGTTGACCCTTTTGACCGCTTCACACCCCCATCTCCTCTCTCTCCTCCCCCTCTCCTCGTCTTCCCTGGCTCCACTTGTTAAGCTGCATGATTAGTTTCTCACAAACTCATTTTCATAGCAAGATCATGGGCTCACCGTGGGGCCAATGGAGGTTGAGGTGTGTGTGTGCATGTGAATGGTCTCGGTTGACTGGACTTTGATTCTTGGGATCACTCCTAATTGCAATCACTGGTGAAACATCAGGCATGACTTTAATAGTACTGTGGAACTGCACACTAATACAGATGTGTTTCTTTTATACCCATGGCCAAGCAATTAACGGTTTGGGGACAAGTCCATTGCTACTGAGTTGTCTGTCAGTAACTGATGGGATTTAACGCTGATTTAACAGTTTCAGTCAGAAAGTGTTAGAATGAAAGAAGGGTAACAAATACACAGAGGGAGGCAGAGAAACTATACTTCAGATGTCGCACTGCTAACTTCAGCAGAGGCAGTAGACTGTCAGATTGGAAAATGAGAAAAAGGACAGAGGGATTGAGAAAGAAAGAGAGAGAGAGATGAACAGATGGCCTTATCAGAGTGTCCAGCATGCGCCTTGTGTTTAATTTGGACGTACAGAGGGAGGAAGAGATGAGAAGAGGGAGAGGAAGTCGGAGAAAGATGCATTATATTAGTCACAGCGGCAGAGATGTAACAGTGGAGCCACTAGTAAGTCCCACTGTAGACACAGATGTTTTGGTGTATTAGATGTGGTGTAGAGATTCCCCCTGGGACACGGCCACATTAAAGAGCTTAGTTAAGCTGTTAGATATCAGTGCTTATTTGCACTTGAAAATTGAATTTTTTATTTACATTTGCATGCTGGGTTGGCACCTAACAAGAATAAAAAGTAAAAATCTGCTTCAGTAAATATATATTCTGGTCTTACTGTGATGATCCTTAATTAAAAGAAAATAATGTGTAATGACATACAAATAAGGATCTCATTTCTTAATTCCATTGCTTTTAATATTCCTCCAGTCTATCCACCTCTTTCTCAGAGAAGTCACACCACATAAAGGCTCAGTGTTAATCATTATCTTATCTACATGCATGACATGTAATGTATAGTGACAGATTCATTTACATTAAACTCCTGTAATCATATGCTGCTCAGTGGCTTATCGGTATACCACCAACCAGTTTTCTAAGTAATGCATGTCTGATTAGGGGTTATGGCGGTAGGCTGACAGCATGCTTCCCAGGTCAGAGGTCAAGTCTCAGCCTCTTTTCAACACATTGACGTGGGCTGGTGTTGGAGCAGTAAAACTTTCCTGCAGAGAGAACTATGAGACTACACGTCTCATGAGTCTTTTGACCACCATTTTGTAGTTTAATATATGAGCGAGGCCTAGGGAAGTGAAAGATGACATACACAATGCTTTATTTGTTTGTTGAAAGCTTTCTTACAATTTGTGTTTTAAAAATTATTTTTCCATTTCAAAGCAGAACTTGGTACATAGAATTTAATTCAGTAGCATTAGTGCTAGGTAACATATGTATATGAGTTAGTATTATCACACTATTCAGAGTGATGCATTTTCTGTTAGCCTCCTCAACTTGTTTACACAAAATTTACAGTAATCATGCATAAAATATTATGCCAGCATAATCCTCATCCTCCCAATTTATTCGTCTCTCTTCTCTCTCTTTTCATCAGGCCCCACTTCACTCACAGCCTGTTTAGATTTAACCTCATATCTCCCTCGGCTCTATCTATCTCTCTATCTCCCCCAAACCTACTGCTGCTGTATTTCCTCTCTTATCTTTCTGTTATCATTTTCTTTTGTTCTTTGCCGTCTGTATCTCTCTCTCCATTTAATCTGCACTCTCTCCTCTTTGCGTTTATCACTCCCATCATCTACGTTCTAACTTCAAACACCAAATACTGTCACACATACACTTATTAATGTACACACTCTTACACTCACAAACACACTCACACATCTGTTTGGTCACGCTGGCATCCGCAGATCTTAGTGTAGGTGAAATTAAAGTGTGATAAGCAGCTTACCAGGTGCGTGTTGTCATGCTTCACTGCTCTCCAGGCAGCACTCTGCTCCCTGTTCTTTGATTAGAACCAAGCCGTACCCTAAAAACACACACAAACACAAAACCACACATAAGCACATGACACAGTGTATGCCTGCTGAATTATTAAAAGGCAGAAGATTCACCACAGGACAAGTAGTTAACAATAACTGATACAGCAGAAGATCGATACCTTTATGAAAAATATAATAAAGTGAATTGTGATATTGATTAAATGCACATGCTGTATATAACAGCATATTTAAGACGATAAAGCTGATTTCTCTGGGGTTACTGTTGAAACATGCAAACATTACTGGAGCTGTCACATATTTTATTGACATTGAATTGAAGAGAGAAGGAATTCATTTGATATTCATGTTGTGGGCTGAAAAAGCTATACTTTATACGCAGCGTAGTGCACAGTGTAACCTCACACAAACCAAGCTGGATACTTGAAAGGTGCTGCAATTTATGACTGAAGTACTTCTTTAAAGTTATTGTTGTGTCTTTAGGTTTAGTTTCCCAGACAAAAAGTAAGCCTAGTCTATGGCTGACAAGTTTTCTGTAAGATCTTTATTGAATTTTTCTTTTTGTCTGAGACTAAGTTTAATCATCTTTGAAAAATGACTGTTAATGTTTAAAAGACTTAATACTAAACCCACTGCTAACCAGACATAGAAAACAGATATTTCAGTTTTTGGTTCACTGACAATCCAGAAGTTTCCTTTAAATCTTTGCATGTTGATTTTACAATTTTTGGAAACTTCATTTCAGGTGTCCATCGTCCACAGCTTATAGTTGATCAGATCCACTTGGAATGTTTAATGTATGCATGTTGTGCATGTTGTGCATGTTGTGTCTGTGTCTCCATGTGGAATCTAAGATGCCTGGCAGGCAGGTTCCCTGTGGGGCAAAGCTATGATGAGCAATTATCCACTAGGGCGACTTTGTAGGCTAATTTAGCATATTTATGTGGTCAGCAGCACTGTTTACTATTCCCCTTCACTGCTTACTGCTGCACTTTCAATTTAGAGCAGACTCTCTCTCTCTGTTTCTCTCCCTCTCTCTCTTTCATTTTCTCTGTGTCTCTTCCTTCCCTGCCATCCCTCTGCCTCTATCTCTCCCTGCATGATGGGGTTTGTGATGTGTATCACTCCCCCCTTCCTCATTCTGTTTCTCTATTTTTATCCTCACTGTGTGTGGGATGGGAAGGGAGTTGAGGGACAGGTGTAGAATCATGTGTTTTGTGTGTTTGTGTGTGTAGAGAGATGTACAGACAAAGAGGAGGATCCAGAGAGAGTGATATGTGGTGGGGGTATGCAGACTAGGGGAAGGCGTGTTGTTAGGGGTTGTATACAGCCAAGACCAAGAGGGATTTAGCTTGTTTGTTTTAAGCAAAAGTCTTTGGCCTATGTGTGTGTGCTTGTATGTGTATTTGTGCATGCAAGTGGATTTGTGCATGCAACACAAAGAGGGAAAGAGTGGCTGCCTCATATTTCACCACAAAATTGAGGCAGAATCTAATCATAGCCTCATAAAAGTCTGACCCTGGAGAGAGCAGCCTGCCTCTTTAAGGCCTCGCACACACATGCATGTTGTGTTTCCATGTGTTCATGTGGCATTACATTGTTACATTGACTTAAAGGCATTTGCCATAGACATAGTCTAACCTTAAACATAGCTAAAATATGCCTGAACTCAAGCCTTTCCCTAAACTGAAACTAACTCTAACCTAACCATCTCTAACCAAATGTTATAAAAGCTGAGTCTCCACAATGTAAGCTGTCACTTTGTAGGTCAGGTTTAAACTCTAATTAGGTCTCACAAAGTCGATGCACAAATAAACACACAAACACACACAGGAACATTTGAATTCTGGCTAGTTTAAAAATTATGTTTGTGTGGACACATGATTACCAGGGTATGTGACTGTTCACTGCCAAATCTGTGTCTCTCAGATGCTGAGCTCTAAAGTAGCCCAAAGTTGAGTTGAGTCCATATCACACACCATCTGTTTTGTAAATCCAGCCAGCTACAAAAATCTGCAGGGCCTAGTTTACAGATTCATAGAATGAAAAGGAGTATTTTGTTGCAATTATCTATCATTATTATTGCATCTAATGTTGGGCTGACTTACTTTGTTTTAGTAACTTAAAGCTTCCTTCAAATTCTTAGTGAGGCATAGCATTCACAGATTTCCATTTAAATATTGGCATATAACTACTAAAACTGCACACTTTGAGCAATGAACTAAATTTAAGACATGCTCATTTTAAGTATATGGCTGTCATGTATACCCACTAAAGGCAATTTGATGATTATTACTAACATTAGAACACAGTCGATTCATCTATGTATTTGTGGTTTAAAGGAATTATTAAGGAAAGGAAGCAAAACTATATTGCAGCGTGAGCCAAAAAAAATCACCTAAATGTATTGACCTTAACAGATGCCTAGATCTCAGCATGTGCATTTGTTTAGGCCTTTGATCGTATACTGTGTAGCACTGTCACTCTGATCCAGTGCCAAATCATATTGCAAACATCCCTCCCTCCTTCCCTCCCTCCCTCCTTTTTTTTTTTTTTTTTAAATTCAGCTGACATACACCCTTTCATTTCCCCTTTCATGCATAGGCCTTACGGAGCTGCATTCAGATATTTCAGGAGTTGCCATCTGCATCTATTTACAATAGCTATTTATGAGGCAGATATTTTTGAAACTAAATGGTGATGAAAATGTGGCCACATTGACTGTTTTAGCCAATGCTCCATAATTTTCAGACTTATAAAGAAAAAGCATATTATATGAGTTGGCATATTTAAATCTGTGTGTGTGACAGTAGTCATTCAATCCAGACACCTTATTTGAATATGTAATATTTACATGGCTGGTCTGAGATGAGCATATAGAACAGGGTCCATACGAGGGGCCTGAATGAGTGTGTGAATTTGTCTGAATGAAAATGGGGGGTAAGAGCAGTGAGGAGGGCTGTGAAGAGGTTTGGCATGAATAGAAGTGCATAGACAGAGAGGGGGTAGGGTGAGACAGGGGAGGAGAAGAGGAGGTCGGGGTTTGAGAGAAGGAGGAAACAAGACAAAAGTTTTCCATAATGAGCATGGAGGAAGGGGCAGGCGGGTGGTGTGTGTATGAAAGAGGTTTTTCTGGGTGGTGGAGGAGTGGGAGGGAGTCAGGGCGCACTTCTGTCAGTTTAAACAGAGACATCTGTCACAGGGGGCCACTGGTGTGTGTCTGCATGTGTGTGTGTGTGTGTGTGTGTGTGTGTGTGTGTGTGTGTGTGCGTGCGTGCGTGTGTGCGTGCGTGTGTGTGTGTGTGATTAACCAGACAAGGGATGACAAGACTTTAGAGGCACCTGGGGTGTGACCTTCGCTCTGAGGTCTTCTCTCGAGCCACACTTCAGTGTGCTGTCCAGATAATTGCCTTTGTATACTGACCACAGAGCAAGCTGCAGCCTTATACGACCATACACACAGAGGTAGATCACTGCTAAACAGCGCACTGTCCAACAGCAGAAGAAAGGAGAAGGAGACGACAAGGCTTTCTCTGGTCTTCAGTTTGTTCATTTGTGGCAAGAGACAGTTTGGGCTTGTCCTAATGGTGTACCTATAACATAGAGATGTGCAGAGTCAAGTGAAGCTTTAATGTTTCCTTTTAACAATTGGAGGGTTTGTTTGTCTTTATTGCTGCATAGATTTTGATTTTATGACTCATTTTTACCAGGTGAGTGTAGGATTGTATAAACTTTTAACTTTTAAAGGTTTTTTTTTTTCAGGATACAGATTACCCTTTTGCAAAAAATAGACACGTAACATCATATACTGTCAAAGGAAACATTTCATCATATACAGTCAAACAGCATATACTGAGATTAGATGGATGTGTAATTCTTTGTTTGTGTTTCCATCTGACCTCTCTTAAAGACCTTAAATTACAACAGTTTGTCTAAAAAACTTCAAGGCTCCTTAAACATTTGATGTATAGTGTGGTAATGAGAATTAAGGCTTAAATTAGGTATACACCCGAAATTAGTTGTAAAATAAATAGCTTTCTAAATTAAACTAAAAATAAAAACAACCAAAAATAAATATGCAACTAAATAAAAATTGCAATAAATAATGAACGCAAACTAACAGATAAATAGAATTTCAGATATTGGCTTAATAATCTGCTTAATTTTCATTTTAAACTACTTATATGTTCAAGGTTCATTCAGCTATAGTTGCTAATTACTGATCTTGTATGGTTTTCATCTTTTGATAAATCAAGCCTTTCTTCAAAATAACTGAGAAACTAAAACTAATGCTAAAACTAAATAAATACAAATAAAAGTAGTCAGTTCCTCAAAATTAAAAAAAGTAAGTTACAGTAGAGCATAATCTATAAATCAATAAATAATAAATATAGTACTGTAATATTGTAATAAATAATAAACTGTAATATTTTGATAGTTAAAACCCAGTCCACCCATTGCTCTTTGTGGCACACCAGTCCCAGTCCATTCCCCTTTTTTTCTATTTCTTTACTCATCACTACTTCTGTCCCTAACCCAAAATGAAACAACAGTCATTCTTACTTTTAGTTCCCAACAGCAACTCATCATCATTTTAATTTTATACGTCCCTCTTTGTTTTACCTTGTAACTCAAACAGTGTGTGTAACTTTAATTTTATGGTATTCTGCCAAATACTGTAACTATTTGAGCTTTCAAAAATGTGTCACTGGTGCTTTACTAAACGTAATCTCAGTGAATATGAGATTTTTGCAATCATGAATTTGTATGGCTTTGAGCAGCCTTTTTAATTCACAAGCTCATTTCCCAAAGGACTTACACTCCCTAAAATAGAAAGAAGGTCCAAGTGCATAGGTCTAACAGTTATCTGCTATAGTGCTGCTGGATTATGTTGGACTAAATCCAAAGGATCAAATTTCAGTGAGTGCTTCACTGCTGCATCCAGAATGCCCTCAATGGGGTCTGACAAAAACAGTACAATATTATATGGATCAACAGGGTGGTTAGTTCTGCTTTATGCATGGTTAGATACCATTAGTATGGAGGGTGATAAGGAGCATGAGAGAAAGAGGGCCAGAGAGGGGAGAATATGTTGGTAATCCTTGCTCCAGTAGAGATGTTGATGAGGGGTTAACTGCCAGATAAAGTATTGAGTGGAGATGAAGGAGGGCAGACTTCTCAGGTGTGAAGAATGGAATGAGAAAGACAGAGGAAGATGGGATGAGAGCAGGGGGATGGGTCGCTCAGGAGGTTGTATTATGGTTGCAGGCCCCCGTTGCCAGGCGACAGCTGAGCGAGATGCCGGGTTGCTTGGTAACCTGAGGGATGCAAAGCCTAACGTGGTGTAATAGAGAGAGTGAACAGAGAGAGGTGGGGTGGAGCCGTGCTGCCGGGCTGCTCCACCTTCCTGCTCACTCTCTCTATTTCTCACATCTGAATGTCTTCATCCAGCAGTGACTGATAGGTGTTAACTGTTTCATCAGGTAGCCACAGATGCACATTATCGTGTTTATTTAAGAATTTTAAAAAAAGAAAAAAGTTGCACACTGACATAACTAGATATTTCTGTGAATTTGTTTATTGTCATTTGTCATCTCAGCTATTCCAGGATTACAGTAAGCTGATTTACAGTAAATTAAAATTCACAAATGCATCTAGCTTCTGAGTGATCGAAAGTTAAATATAATGACCTGGCTTATCATCAAATATTACACATTATTGGGAGTGAATATTTTCTGTTTATATCAGTCACCCCTAACATGTGAACACATATTTTGAACCTGTACAGAAAATAAGACTTTATTTATTTATTTATTTTTTACAGATCACCTTGAAAAATATTTAAAGATGCCAAAGTAGCTCTTTTGTCAAGTTAAAATCAAGGGCTAATTTAAAAAATAATAAAAAATAATATCCCTGAAATTGTTATTATATTATTATATATGTGTGTGTATAATTATCAGATATGGCTCAAATATAGGGTCAACAATACTGCTGTGTGGCCAAATTCTGATTTTGTTAAATCAACATAAGCGTAAGTATACTGAGTTTGTGAGCTTGAAAGACATGTCATAACAGTGATCATTATTAATAATAAAAAATGTGTTGGGTGTTTGGGTAATACAAGAGAAGAAGAGAGAATAGGAAAAAGAAGTAAGCCAATGGAAAAAGACTGGAAAGAAGAGATGCCCATGACATCAGGCAGGGTATGGAGGGATTATAGAAATGAGAGAGGAAAGAGGGGAATTGAGGATGGGGGAGAGGAAGAGGGAGAGGGAGAAATAGTGCTAGATCGGAGAGGAGGGATATAAATAGTTTTCCTTTCTTGTGCACTCTGGAAAATGGACATCTGAAATTGTGTGGATGGAGTGTTCCAGAGGGAGATTGAAGGGGGAAGGGTGTGTGCTTTGTGTGTGTGTGAGATATGAAGAGAGAGTGATAGTGCGTGATGGTACACACACAGACACACGAGAGACACACACACACACACACACACACTGTTGTCGGTTGTCATTCTGTGCACTGTAATCAGTTTTATATTTCTGTTTGCAGGAACATTTTATTCTCGTTGTGAAGCATTGCCCTCCAGTGTTTTGAATGGCAAAAACATGAATCAAAAGACTAGAACGATAATACAGATTCGACACTGTATTTTAATCTTGATTACAAGTACTGTGTACACACGCATTTACATACGCACACCACCCCCTACCCTGATGATGTGGTTTGTTCCACTGATTTTACGTAGGTGGGGGAGGGGGTAGAATACGATTTGATTGGATAATCCAAGGATTTAATATCCCCTAATCCTGGCACAATCCTCTCCGCATTACTGCAGGGAGTAAGATTAACTGTATGTGTGTAGTATGTGTTTGTCTCTAAGAGTGCAAAAGGGGCGGGCTGTTGGGAAAACTGTACTGAATACTGTGTGTGTGTATGTGTGTGTGTGTGTGTGTGTGTGTGTGTGTGTGTGTGTGTGTGTGTGTGTGTGTGTGTGTG